>CM037644.1:994052-1042593 GCA_015227895.2 Colaptes auratus
CAGCATGAAAATCACAGCTGGCAGAATGGGCAGGGGACACTGTCAGAGGGGTTGGGTTCCATGGAGTTGTGGAGCAGTTTAGGTTGGAGGAGACCTCCGAAGATGACTGAGTCCAACCACCAACCCAAACCCACCCCCCCCAGGGCTCAGTTGCTGTTTCCTTCGGAGCGTCAGCACCACCAAACCCCAGACCAGGAGCTGCTGAACTGGTTCAGTAAGAAGAGGCCTCCCAGATCACCCAGTCCGACCAGCAACCCAACACCACCATGGCCACCAACCACGGCCAGGCAGAGGTTGGTCTCTTCTCCCAGGCAGCCAGCACCAGAACAAGAGGACACAGTCTCAGGCTGCACCAGGGCAGGTTTAGGCTGGAGGTTAGGAGGAAGTTCTACACAGAGAGAGTGATTGCCCATGGGAATGGTCTGCCCAGGGAGGTGGTGGAGTCACCTTCATTGGAGGTGCTCAGGAGGAGCCTTGCTGGGGTGCTGGGTGCCATGGGTTAGTTGTTCAGGTGGGTTGGGTTGGCTGATGGGTTGGACACGATGATCTTGAAGGTCTCTTCCAACCTGGTGGATTGGATTGGATTGGATTGGATTGGATTGGATTGGATTGGATTGGATCTCCACAGGTGTCCACACCACCTCCAGGCATGGGGACTCCACCACCTCCCTGGGCAGCCTCTGCCAGGCCCGGACCACTCTGGCACCAAAGACATTTTTCCTCCTCTCCAACCTAACCCTCCCCTGACACAAGCTCAGGCCATTGCCTCTCCTTCCATCACCTGAGCCTGGGGAGCAGAGCCTGCTCTGGAGCTGCAGAGAGCAGGGAGGTCACTGCGTGCGCACACCCCGCTGAGAGCAGTGTTTTGCTGCAATTCTGTGCTGTGCAGATTCTGTGCAGATTTTTGCTCCCTGCATGCAAAAACAAAGTCTAAAATGCAAGGGAGGTTCTCCTTTTCCCTCTAATGGCCAGAGAAGGGCAACAAAGCTGGGGAGGGGTCTGGAGCACAGCCCTGAGAGGAGAGGCTGAGGGAGCTGGGGTTGCTTAGCCTGGAGAAGAGGAGGCTCAGGGGAGACCTTCTTGCTCTCTACAACTCCCTGAAGGGAGGTTGTAGCCAGGTGGGGGTTGGTCTCTTCTCCCAGGCACCCAGCACCAGAACAAGAGGACACAGTCTCAAGCTGTGCCAGGGGAGGTTCAGGCTGGAGGTGGGGAGAAAGTTCTTCCCAGCAAGAGAGATTGGCCCTTGGGATGTGCTGCCCAGGGAGGTGGTGGAGTCCCCATCCCTGGAGGTGATTAGGAAGAGCCTGGATGTGGCACTTGGTGCCAGGGTTGAGTTGATCAGGTGGTGCTGGGGGATAGGTTGGACTGGATGAGCTCTGAGGTCCTTCCCCACCTGGCTGATTCTGTATTCTATTCTGTATTCTAAAAGCCATAAATAGAAACCAAGAGAGTTGGAGCTTCAGGCAGTCTCTTGCCTTCTCCCTCAGGTTGTTTACAAAAGGATCAGCTCACAGGAGAAATGAAAACCGAACCCAGAGCAGGTCTTAGGGAGGTTTTGGGTTGGTTCCTGGTTTGTCTCCTTTCTTTTCTTAGCACAACTGTGTTGTTGCTGCTCATCTCAATCTGAACCCCCTGGAATCCCCTAGGTTGGAAAAGACCCTTTCAGATCACTGAGTCCAACCAAGTAGGGAGATGAAAGTGGCTCAAGAAATCAATTTGAATGGCTCAGTTAATTCCTGTTTGAAGTAAGCTGCATTGTGTACTGCCAGGGGCACCTGAAGGGTTTTCTGCTTGTGTGTTGGTTGAAAACCATGCTTCATCAGACTCCCAGCATCATTTAGGATGGAAATGATCTCCAAGGTCACCGAATCATGGAATGCCAGGGGTTGGAAGGGGCCTGTGGAGGTCAGCCAGTCCCAGCCCCTGCCAGAGCAGGGTCAGCCAGGGCAGGGCACACAGAGCACAGCCAGGGGGGTTGGAAAGGCTCCAGAGCAGGAGACTCCACAGCATCTCTGGGCAGCCTGCTCCAGGGCTCAGCAGCCTCACAGGGACAAAGGTTTCCCTTCTGCTCCTGTGGCACATTGATGAGGGACAAGGGTTTGGAAGTGGAGCAGGGCAGAGTTAGGTTGGACACCAGGAGGAAGCTCTGCACAGGGAGGCTGGGGAGACACTGGCACAGGCTGCCCAGGGAGGTGCTTGAGGCTCCATCCCTGGAGCCATCCAAGCTCAGCCTGGCTGTGTCCCTGTGCAGCCTGCTCTGGCTGGAGCTGTCCCTGCTGCCTGCAGGGCTTGCACAAGATGCCCTTGGAGGCTGCCTTCCAGCCCAGTGCCCTGTGTGAAAAAGCTCAGGACCTTGAAGGTCCTCAGCTGACTGAGCTCCCATCCCTCCAGGACACTCACCGGAACTTTACTAACTACTCAGGGCTCAAGAGCTCAAGAGCAACTCTTTGCACAAGTCCATGACATGACTCCCAAAGCCTTGTGCAGAGGGGGTGAGCTCATGGCCATGCTGGCCACAGTCACTTCCCAGCTGGCCACAACCAGGGTCAGCACCGAGCACTCTGCAGGGAAGGGTCAGCCCAGGCAGCAGCAGCAGCAGTGCTGTCGCCATGCCCATGACAAGGGCAGCACACAGCAGTCCAGACAGCCTGCAGGAAGCCAGCCTGCTCTTCCCTGCCATGTACAGAAACTAATGCATGCAAAGAGCTGAGAACAGGGTGACTGAGCAGAGCTGCTGAGGAATCCCCAGTGCCCAGGGGCTCCTACAGTGATGCAGCCAGGGCCAGGGATGAGTGACCTAACCCTGCTCAGCATCCTGAGCAGCTTGGGCCCTTTGTGCGAGTGTGGCGAGGGCTGTCAGCACACCCACAGCCCGGGAGTCACCCAGTGGGCTGGGCTGGAAGGGAATTAGAAGCTCAGCCAGCTCCAGCCCCCTGCCATGGGCAGGGACCCCTCCCACCAGCACAGGCTGCTCAGGGCCTCATCCAGCCTGGCCTTCAGCACCTCCAGGCAGGAGGCAGCCACAGCCTCCCTGGGCAGCCTGTGCCAGAGTCTCCCCAGCCTCACTCTCAACAATTCCTTCCTCAGCTCCAGGCTCAGTCTCCCCTCTCCCAGCTCAAAGCCTTGTTCCTCAGCCTGCACTCCCACCCTTGTCCCAAGTCCCTCCCCAGCTCTCCTGGAGCCCTTCAGCTCCTGGCAGGCTGCTCTGAGGTCTGACTGGAGCCTTCTCTTCTCCAGGCTGCACAGCCCCAACTCTCCCAGCCTGGCCCCACAGGGGAGGTTCTGCAGCCTCTGCTCATCTCTGTGGCCTCCTCTGGAGCCTCTCCAGCAGCTCCAGGTCCTTCTTGTGCTGGGGCCCAGAGCTGGAGGCAGTGCTGCAGGTGGGGGCTGAGCAGAGCAGGAGAGAAGCTGCTGGTGACACTTCCAGGTGGGAAAGGCTCCGCAGCAGCAGCCAGGCTGGTTCAGCTGATGCTCTGAATTTACATTTCAGCTAAAAAGAAGGCTGGAGTAGGAATTTAATTGAAATTAAAATACACCAAATGATTTTCATAAGCAGCCCTGTGCCTACAGATCTGCATGGGGAAAAAGAAAGAGCTGTCACCAAAATCAAGTTATTTTAGCAGATTTCCTTTTGAAAAGGCAGGAGAAGGATGACAGGAAAGGGAATGAGCTGGGACAAGCAAACCTCAGACAGACTGACTGTGTGCTGTGCTATCCCCAGGGCCACAGAGAGACTCTGCACAGGTCTTGCTCTGGGGCCGACCTGTGTGTGCAGGGCTGTGCTGCTCTGCCAGCCTCAGAGCTCCTCCCAGCCCCTGGGTGAAGGGCTCTCAGCTGCCCTATTGCCTTTGAGCTGGGAGAGGGGAGACTGAGAGTGGTGATGAGGAAGGAATTGTTGAGAGTGAGGCTGGGGAGACTCTGGCACAGGCTGCCCAGGGAGGCTGTGGCTGCCTCCTGCCTGGAGGTGCTGAAGGCCAGGCTGGATGAGGCCCTGAGCAGCCTGTGCTGGTGGGAGGGGTCCCTGCCCATGGCAGGGGGCTGGAGCTGGAGGAGCTTTGAGGTCCCTTCCCATCTAGACCCTTCCAGGACTCCAGGACTCATGGTGGGATAGCACAAATGCACTAAACCAGCTCCACGCAGCAGCTCTGGGGTAGTCTTAGGCTATGCCTTTCAATTCTTTTCACAGATCTTGAGCAGAAAGGTAGTAGAACGGAAATAAATCACTGCTGGGTGCACAAAGGAAAGCAAAGATTCCTCCAACCAATCCCATGGCAGAGAGATCTACCACAAGATCTTGTTCCCAAAGCAACTCCTCTCCTCTCCTCTCCTCTCCTCTCCTCTCCTCTCCTCTCCTCTCCTCTCCTCTCCTCTCCTCTCCTCTCCTCTCCCCCTCTCCTCTCCTCTCCTCTCCTCTCCTCTCCTCTCCTCCCTCTCCTCTCCTCTCCTCTCCTCTCCTCTCCTCTCCTCTCCTCTCCTCTCCTCTCCTCTCCTCTCCTCTCCTCCTCTCCTCTCCTCTCCTCTCCTCTCCTCTCCTCTCCTCTCCGAACCTCTCCGAACCTCTCCTCTCCTCTCCTCTCCTCTCCTCTCCTCTCCTCTCCTCTCCTCCTCCTCTCCTCTCCTCTCCTCTCCTCTCCTCTCCTCTCCTCTCCTCTCCTCTCCTCTCCTCTCCCTCTCCTCTCTCCTCTCCTCTCCTCTCCTCTCCTCTCCTCTCCTCTCCTCTCCGAACCTCTCCGAACCTCTCCGAACCTCTCCTCTCCTCTCCGAACCTCTCCTCTCCTCTCCTCTCCGAACCTCTCCTCTCCGAACCTCTCCGAACCTCTCCTCTCCTCTCCTCTCCTCTCCGAACCTCTCCTCTCCTCTCCTCTCCGAACCTCTCCTCTCCTCTCCTCTCCGAACCTCTCCTCTCCTCTCCTCTCCTCTCCTCTCCTCTCCTCTCCTCTCCTCTCCTCTCCTCTCCTCTCCGAACCTCTCCTCTCCGAACCTCTCCTCTCCGAACCTCTCCTCTCCGAACCTCTCCTCTCCTCTCCTCTCCGAACCTCTCCTCTCCTCTCCTCTCCTCTCCTCTCCTCTCCTCTCCTCTCCTCTCCGAACCTCTCCTCTCCTCTCCGAACCTCTCCTCTCCTCTCCTCTCCGAACCTCTCCTCTCCTCTCCGAACCTCTCCTCTCCTCTCCTCTCCGAACCTCTCCTCTCCTCTCCGAACCTCTCCTCTCCGAACCTCTCCTCTCCTCTCCGAACCTCTCCTCTCCGAACCTCTCCTCTCCTCTCCTCTCCTCTCCTCTCCTCTCCTCTCCTCTCCGAACCTCTCCTCTCCTCTCCGAACCTCTCCTCTCCTCTCCTCTCCTCTCCTCTCCTCTCCTCTCCTCTCCTCTCCTCTCCTCTCCTCTCCTCTCCTGCATTGTTTGGGTATTAACTCCTCTGCTCCTGTCTCTTGTCCCTTCTTTTGTGCAGGGGGCCAGGGGAGGCAGGAAGTCGAAGCCAGTCGCTTCCCCAGGTCTTTGAGCAGGGGCTGGCTCTTGTGCTGCTTGTTCAGGGCAGATCCCTGCCAGTATTGTGACTCCTGGCTACTTTGTGCACAGGCCTTGCATTGCAGAGTGTAGCTCTGCTCTCCTCTGCTCCCAGCTGAGCTGCTCTGGCAAATGCTGGGGGGAGGACATGGCAGCCCACCACAAGCTCCAAGCTACACAGCTCCTGGCTGAGGCTGGCAGGGGTCACTCAGCTGGCGACTGCTCTGGCACGGGGCTCTGTTAGGGCACATCCACTGTCAGACAAGCTGGAAGTGGAGCTCTGCTCCTCTTCTTGCCTTGTGGGGAGCCTGCTCTTCACAGAGAGATAGCAAAGGGGCCCAAAAGGCTGGCTGGCAGCACAGGACCCTGCCTGGCTTCTGGCCACTGAGGTGAGCGCTGTGAAGGGAAGCTGGAGTGCAGAGGCTGCAGCAGCAGCCCAGGGGCAGCCTGCAGACACATCCATCACTTTGGTGTTCTGGAGCCACCATCAATAACTCAACAGGGCCAAGTGGTGTCCTCCTGTCCTGTTTCCCAGGCCCTGTGGAGCAGCAGGAAGCCCCTCCAGGCCTTTCTGCCATCTCTGCAGAGACCCAAGCAGCTTCTGCACAGCCTCCAGATCCTTTTCACAGCACAAGCACTAATTAGACACCGATGTCTGCTTCCAGAAGAGACAGCTGCTGTCAGCCAGGCAGCACTCTGCAGCTGGAACAATCTAATTGGTGATTTGAGTAGTGCTTTAGCTTTTCAGAAACACAAACTCGGGATCAGCTCTCTGTGGCTGCTTCAGGCAAAGAGGGAAGCTGAAATGTTTTGTCACTGCCATTGAACCCCCGTGGTGTTACCTTCACACGCGGCACAGAGAAGGCAAGCAGTGAAAACAGGCGCAGGGCCAGCTCCAAAGGAAGGCTGTGACTTCAGCACGGCTCCTCCTGATGTCACTGAAAGCCACCAGCCTCGCAGCCAGACTCAGTTAGGAGGGAAGCAGCCAACTAACTGTGGCAAGACTCAAAACCTCCAGCACCACAGACCTGCAAGGCACTGCCACAGTGCCTCAGGAGAGCAGCAGGCAGCTGCTCACACTCTGCTGCAGGATGCCTCACAGCCATGGACACCAGCCAGCAAGCTCAGAATCACAGAATCACAGAGTGGCCTGGGACAGAAGGGACCTCTGAAGGTCACCCAGCCCAACCCCCTGCAGGCAGCAGGGACATCCTCCACTGGAGCAGGCTGCCCAGAGCCCTCTCCAGCCTCACCTGGAATAGCTCCAGGCATGGAGCCTCAGCCACCTCCCTGGGCAGCCTGCTGCAGGGTTCCAGCAGCCTCCTGGGGCAGAACTTGTTCCTCACATCCAATCTCCATCTGCTCTGCTCTCCTTTCAAACCATTGCCCCTGGGGCTGTCCCTGCAGGCCTTTGGGGACAGTCCCTCTGCAGCCTGCTTGGAGCCCCTGCAGGTCCTGGCAGGCTGCTCTGAGGTCTCCCTGAAGCCTTCTCTTCTACACACTCAACAACCACAGCTCTCCCAGCCTGTCCTCGTGGCAGAGCTGCTCCAGCTCCCTGGTCATTTTCGTGGCCTCTTGTGGAGCCTCTCCATCAGCTCCAGGTCCTTCCTGCATTGAGGTCTCCAGAGCTGGACCCAGCACTGCAGGTGAGGTCCCCCCAGAGCAGAGGGGCAGGATCCCCTCGCTCCATCTCTGGCCACACTGCTTTGGCTGCAGCCCAGAAGGCCACCAGCAGCCTGGCCAGGAGCAGCAGTGCTGTGGGCAGCAGGAGCAGGGCAGGGATGGTGCCCCTGGGCTCAGCACTGGGGAGGCCACAGCTTGAGTCCTGGGTTCAGTTTTGGGTCCTCACCCCAGGAAGAACATTGAGAAGCTGGAGCAGGGCCAGAGAAGGACAACTAAGCTGGGGCAGGGTCTGGAGAAGAGGGCTGGGGAGGAGCAGCTGAGGGAGCTGGGGGTGTTGAGCCTGGAGCAGAGGAGGCTGAGGGAGACCTCCTTGCTCTCTGCAGCTCCTGAGAGAAGGCTGCAGTCAGGTGGGGCTTGGGCTCTGCTCCCTAGGATCAGGTGCTAGGAGGAGAGGAAAGGTCCTGCAATTGTGCCAGGGGAGGCTGAGGTTGGACATCAGAGAAAACCTCTTCCCTGAAAGGGTTTCTCCAAGCCTGGCCCAGGCTGGCAGGGCAGTGGCTGAATCCCCATGCCCAGAGGTTTTCAGAGGCAGGGCTGTGGTGCTGCCAGGCTTGGTAGAGTTAGAGAATGCTTGGACTGCAGGATCTTCAAGATCTTCCAGCCCAAACCATTGCATGATTCCCTGCCCCTAACTGGAAGCTGTGAAGGGGCAGGAGGCAGCCAGGCTCACCTGCAGCAGCACCATGCTCTCTGTGCTACATGGACAGAGCTCAGAATTAACCAGGTGGGAAAAGACCTCAGAGCTCATCCTGACCAACCTATCCCCCAGCACCATCTGATCAACTCAACCCTGGCACCAAGGGCCTCATCCAGGCTCTTCCTAAACACCTCCAGGGATGGGGACTCCACCACCTCCCTGGGCAGCACATCCCAAGGGCCAATCTCTCTTGCTGGGAAGAAATTCTTCCTCAGCTCCAGCCTGAACCTCCCCTGGCACAGCTTGAGACTGTGTCCTCTTGTTCTGGTGCTGGGTGCCTGGGAGGAGAGACCAACCCCCCCCTGCCCACCTGCAGCTGCTGAAGTTCCTGTTTCCCAGCAGGTGGCTGCAGCCCTTTCCCTGCAGCTGGAAGCCGCGGTGGCACTGATGCTGTCAAAGGAGTCAACCTCTTGCCTCACTCTCTGCACAGAGAAGTGAAGCTGAGGGGCAGGCACATGCTGGGCATGCACAGGTCACAGCAAAACAGCACAGCCAGGAAGCTGCACTCAGGCCAGGCAAGGGTGAAATGCACCAGGGAAAAACACCCCCAAAAAAGAACAAGAAGCCCCAAAGAACAACCCCAAGGCCTCGAAGTCTTGAAAGTCAACACTGCATTGGTGTCAGAAGTGATCTAAGTAGTGCTCCTTCCAGCCAGCACGGATCTGCAGAGCGGCAGGATGAAGCTCAGCTGCTGCTCCCCTGGGAGTTCCAAAGGATTCTGCATCTTGCACAGAGTCACAGCATGGACTGGCTTGGAAGGGACCTCCAAGACCCCCCAGCTCCAGCCCCTCTGCCATGGGCTCAAGGCAACTGCACCAAAGGCAGCATGGCCAGCAGGCCAAGGGAGGTGACTGCCCCTCTGCTCTGGGGAGAGCTCACCTGCAGTACTGTGGCCAGCTCAGGTGTCCTCAGTACAGCAAAGGGAGCTGCTGGAGCAGCCCCAGAGGAGGGTCACAAACAGGATCAGAAGGATGCAACACCTCTGATAGGAAGATGCTGAGAGGGTTGGGGCTGTTCAGCCTGGAGAAGAGAAGGCCCCAAGGAGACTTTATTGTTGCCCCCAGGGCCCCTTGTGCTGTGCTTGGCCATCCCTGAGCAGAGCCTGGCTCCAGCCCTGCACAGCTTCATCCCCAGCCATGAGGTCACCCTCAGGCTCCTCTGCTCCCAGCCCCAGCCCCAGCTGCCTCAGCTGTGCTCACAGGGAGATGTTGCACTGCCTGCAGCAGCTCTGTGCCCCTGGGCTGGACTCTCTGCAGCAGTTCCCTGAGCTCCCCTTTGTGCTGGGGGGCCCAGAACTGCACACAGTATTCCAGCTGTGGCCTCAGCAGGGCAGAGCAGAGGGGCAGGAGAATCAGCAGCAATGCAAGGAGAAGGCCTGAGTAGGGAATCTGAGTGTTTGCCTTGCCAGGCTCAGTCTCCACTCCCAGGACTTGGATTTGGGAAAGATTTTGTTGGGGAAAAAGGAAAACTAGAAGCAGCAGAGAGAGCAAGGAAGGTCCTGCCCATCACAGCTCCTGCTGAGGCTGCACACAGCTCTGATTTATGCTGCTGCTGTTTTTCTGCTCCCTCAGAGATGACAAATGCAGAGCTTGTCACTGCAGAAAGGAGGTGCAGCTAATGACACAGATGAGGGTCAGGTAATGAGATAATCCCTTGCAAAGCATAATTAGGGCACCGGGGGTGAAGCTGAGGCCATTTCAGTGGCACTACGCTTGCAGTGGCCCCGTGGGTAGTGCCGCGACGCGTCCAGGCTGCGCTGGTGACTGCAGCAGCGGACTGCATTTAGAGGGGAGAGCTGAGGCTGCTTCAGGCCTCTGAAATCCTCTCTCCAGTGCTGTGATGGAACAGGGAGGGTGCAGTGCCAGGGAGAGAGGTGCAGTGCCAGTGAGAGAGGCGCAGTGCCAGTGAGAGAAGCGCAGTGCCAGTGAGAGAGGTGCAGTGCTGCAGGAGGTGCCGAGATTACAGACTCACAGACCTGGAGAAGGCCTCTGAGCTCAGCCAGTCCAACCAGCAGCCCAGCCCCACCATGGGCACCTAACCATGGCCCCAGGTGCCATGGCCACAGGGTCTGGAACCCCTCCAGCCATGGGGACTCCACCACCTCCCTGGGCAGCCTCTGCCAGGCCCTGACCATTCTGGCACCAAAGACATTTTGCCTCCTCTCCAACCTCAGCCTCCCCTGGCACAATTCCAGGCCAGTTCCCCTCATTCTATCACCTGAGACTGGGGAGCAGAGCCCAACCCCTGAAGGAGAAGGCCTTGGGGGTGTCAGGTGGTGACAGAGTCCCCAGGAGCCAGCACTGGTCCCTGGCAGCCCAGAGCCAGCTGAGTGCTGAGCTGCAGCCAGAGCAGGGAGAGCAGCAGCACAGGGAGGGGATTCTGCCCCTCTGCTCTGCTCTGCTCCCCTCAGATCCCACCTGGAGCTTGTTACTCAGGAGCAGATCCCAGCCCCCAGCTCCCTGCAGCCTCCTCTCAGGAGCTGCAGAGCAAGGAGGTCTCCCTCAGCCTCCTCTGCTCCAGGCTGCACACCCCCAGCTCCCTCAGCTGCTGCTCCCCAGCCCTGCTCTCCAGACCCTTCCCCAGCTCTGTTGCCACTCTCGACCTGCTCCAGCCTCTCAATGTCCTTCTTGGGGTGAGGGAGCCACAACCTGAACCCAGGAGTCAAGGTGTGGCCTGCACAGTGCTGAGCCCAGGGGCACCATCCCTGCCCTGCTCCTGCTGCCCACAGCACTGCTGCTCCAGGCCAGAGCCTGTGTGCACAGACAGCAAAGCCAGGGGCAAGCAGGCAGGAGAGATGCTCACAGTGCTGCCAGTGCTGCTCCTTCCTGAGCCCCACGGAGCTGGGCTGGGCTGGGAGCTGGGCTGGGAGCTGGGAGCTGGGCTGGGAGCTGGGCTGGGGGCAGGGCTGGGGGCAGGGCTGGGCTGGGAGCCGGGCTGGGAGCCGGGCTGGGAGCTGGGCTGGGAGCTGGGCTGGGGGCTGGGCTGGGCTGGGAGCTGGGCTGGGAGCTGGGCTGGGGGCTGGGCTGGGCTGGGAGCTGGGCTGGGAGCTGGGCTGGGAGCTGGGCTGGGAGCTGGGCTGGGCTGGGAGCTGGGCTGGGAGCTGGGCTGGGAGCTGGGCTGGGGCTGGGCTGGGAGCTGGGAGCTGGGAGCTGGGCTGGGAGCTGGGCTGGGAGCTGGGCTGGGAGCTGGGCTGGGAGCTGGGCTGGGCTGGGAGCTGGGCTGGGAGCTGGGCTGGGAGCTGGGCTGGGGGCGGGGCTGGGCTGGGAGCTGGGCTGGGAGCTGGGCTGGAGGCAGGGCTGGGCTGGGAGCTGGGCTGGGAGCTGGGCTGGGAGCTGGGCTGGAGGCAGGGCTGGGCTGGGAGCTGGGCTGGGCTGGGGGCTGGGCTGGGGGCTGGGCTGGGGGCTGGGCTGGGAGCTGAGCTGGGCTGGGAGCTGGGCTGGGCTGGGAGCTGGGCTGGGAGCTGGGCTGGGAGCTGGGCTGGGAGCTGGGGTGGGAGCTGGGCTGGGCTGGGAGCTGGGCTGGGAGCTGGGCTGGGCTGGGAGCTGGGCTGGGAGCTGGGCTGGGAGCTGGGCTGGGAGCTGGGCTGGGGCCGGGCTGGGAGCTGGGCTGGGAGCTGGGCTGGGCTGGGAGCTGGGCTGGGAGCTGGGCTGGGAGCTGGGCTGGGGGCTGGGCTGGGCTGGGAGCTGGGCTGGGAGCCGGGCTGGGAGCTGGGCTGGGAGCTGGGCTGGCTGGGAGCTGGGCTGGGAGCTGGGCTGGGGGCTGGGCTGGAGCTGGGCTGGGAGCTGGGCTGGGAGCTGGGCTGGGAGCTGGGCTGGGCTGGGAGCTGGGCTGGGAGCTGGGCTGGGAGCTGGGCTGGGCTGGGAGCTGGGCTGGGAGCTGGGCTGGGAGCTGGGCTGGGGGCAGGGCTGGGCTGGGAGCTGGGCTGGGAGCTGGGCTGGAGGCAGGGCTGGGCTGGGAGCTGGGCTGGGAGCTGGGCTGGGAGCTGGGCTGGAGGCAGGGCTGGGCTGGGAGCTGGGCTGGGCTGGGGGCTGGGCTGGGGGCTGGGCTGGGGGCTGGGCTGGGAGCTGAGCTGGGCTGGGAGCTGGGCTGGGAGCTGGGCTGGGCTGGGAGCTGGGCTGGGAGCTGGGCTGGGAGCTGGGCTGGGAGCTGGGGTGGGAGCTGGGCTGGGCTGGGAGCTGGGCTGGGAGCTGGGCTGGGAGCTGGGCTGGGCTGGGAGCTGGCTGGGAGCTGGGCTGGGAGCTGGGCTGGGAGCTGGGCTGGGGGCCGGGCTGGGAGCTGGGCTGGGAGCTGGGCTGGGCTGGGAGCTGGGCTGGGAGCTGGGCTGGGAGCTGGGCTGGGAGCCGGGCTGGGAGCTGGGCTGGGAGCTGGGCTGGGCTGGGAGCTGGGCTGGGAGCTGGGCTGGGCTGGGAGCTGGGCTGGGCTGGGGGCTGGGCTGGGAGCTGGGCTGGGAGCTGGGCTGGGAGCCGGGCTGGGAGCTGGGCTGGGAGCTGGGCTGGGAGCTGGGCTGGGAGCCGGGCTGGGAGCTGGGCTGGGAGCTGGGCTGGGCTGGGGGCTGGGCTGGGAGCTGGGCTGGGAGCTGGGCTGGGAGCTGGGAGCTGGGCTGGGAGCTGGGCTGGGAGCTGGGCTGGGAGCTGGGCTGGGAGCTGGGCTGGGCTGGGAGCTGGGCTGGGCTGGGGGCTGGGCTGGGAGCTGGGCTGGGAGCTGGGCTGGGAGCTGGGCTGGGAGCTGGGCTGGGAGCTGGGCTGGGCTGGGAGCTGGGCTGGGCTGGGGGCTGGGCTGGGAGCTGGGCTGGGAGCTGGGCTGGGAGCCGGGCTGGGAGCTGGGCTGGGAGCTGGGCTGGGAGCTGGGCTGGGAGCCGGGCTGGGAGCTGGGCTGGGAGCTGGGCTGGAGCAGGGCTGGGCTGGGAGCTGGGCTGGGAGCTGGGCTGGGCTGGGGCTGGGCTGGGAGCTGGGCTGGGAGCTGGGCTGGGAGCTGGGCTGGGCTGGGGGCTGGGCTGGGAGCTGGGCTGGGGGCTGGGCTGGGCTGGGAGCTGGGCTGGGGGCTGGGGGCTGGGAGCTGGGCTGGGAGCCGGGCTGGGCTGGGAGCTGGGCTGGGAGCTGGGCTGGGCTGGGGGCTGGGGGCTGGGCTGGGGGCTGGGCTGGGGGCTGGGCTGGCAGCCCCCGCCCAGGCGAGGGCAGGGGAACTCCCACCGTGCTGGGCCGTGAGCCAGCCGCAGCGGTGCCCGCCCCGATGCCTAGGGTCGGTTGCTCCGGCAGGGAAGATCAGCTCTTCCTGAGAGCAGAGTGCAGCCTGGGTTCTCCTGCTTTGCTCAGAGAGGCAGTGGCAGAGGGAACCCTTGGAAGGAATCCATCTTTTTGGCCTGCTCTGCACATTCCCCATCAGGTGCTGGTCCTGGGAGGGCCATGGGGGCAGCCTGGCTCTCTGCACTGCACCATGCCTAGCAAGGCAGCTCCCTCATTTCTCAGAAGGAACATTTCTTTCCCTGCTGGCTGATGGGATGGCTGCAGAGCAGTGATTTATCTTCCCTGCCACTGCTCTTTAAACCATGCTGCCATCTGCTCTTCCATTATCTCACTGGGCTCCGCACCAGTGCCGCTCCATGGGGCTCTCCTCCTGCCGTCCTTGCTCAGGCAAGACTCCAGCAATGCCTCTGACATCCCCATCTGATCAGGCTGACTGCACGTAGGAGATGCTCTGTACCTTCATCAGTGGGAAACCAAGAGGGAAACAGTTTCCCACTTAGAGCATTTGTGTTTAAGCCCAGGCGGGATGAGGCTCTGGCCAGGCTGATCCAGTGTGGGGTGTCCCTGCCCATGGCAGGGGGGCTGGAACTGGATGATCCTTGTGGTCCCTTCCAACCCTGACTGAAACTATGAAGCTATTTCATCCAAAAGCCCCAAATATCATTAAGAGCCTGCTTCAAAGTCATCCCTCTTGGTTCCAGCCTCTCCCCCCCACCTCCTCTGGTACGAAGGAAGCCTTTTGATTAATTCTTGATAGATCAAAAGATCATTTTTTAATACCAGGAGCTGGCCTAAATCATCATCTGCATGAGCCAGAGAGCAGCCTGACAAAGCTGGGGCTGCCCAGGACAAGGCTGGGACCCAGACAGCATGCAAGAGCTGGGCAGAGATGAGCCTCACCAAGTGCAGCAAGTGTAGAGCCCTGCACCTGGGGAGGGCCAGCAGCAGGCAGCAGTGCAGTGAGCAGCCCCATGGAGAAGGCCCTTGAGTCCTGGCTGATAGTGTGTTCTCCATAGCACAGCAAAGTGCCCTGAAGGCCAAAGGTATATGCAGGTGCATTAAGAAGAGTGTGGCCAGCAGGTCAAGGGAGATTCTCCTGTCCCTCTACCCAGCCCTAGTGAGACCACATCTGGAATACTGTGTCCAGTTCTGGGCTCCCCAGGTCAAGAGGGACAGGGATCTGCTGGAGAGTCCACAGAGGCCATGAAGATGATGAGGGGGCTGGAACATCTGTGTGATGAAGAGAGGCTGAGAGCCCTGGGGGTGTTTAATCTGGGGAAGAGAAGGCTGAGAGGGATCTGATCAGTGTCTACAGACAGCTGCAGGGTGGCTGCCAGGAGGATGCAGCCAGGCTCTGCTCGGTGACACCCAGTGGCAGCACAAGGGGCAATGGATGGAAACTCAGTCACAGAAATTCCACCTCAACATGTGGAGAAACTTCTTTGGTGTGAGGGTGCTGGAGGCCTGGAGCAGGCTGCCCAGAGTGGTTGTGGAGTCTCCTTCTCTGGAGATCTTCCAACCCCAGCTGGATGTGTTCTGTGTGAGCTGCCCTAAGCTGTCTGGCTGTGCAGGAGGGCAGGGCTGGATGATTTCTGCAAGTCCCTTCCAACCCCTTCCACTCTGTGACTGTGATGGAAAATCCTGAGCAAGGGTGAGCTGCTGGGTGGGAAACAGGTGTGAAAGCAAACCGTGCTTCATCGAGCCACCGAGCACAGGCAGTGTGCCAGGAGTGCTGCCAGGGGCTGCCAATGCTTCCCAGGTGTGTGGCAGCTGGGAGGCTCTGAGCATACCTCATCAGCCAGTCCCTCCTGGAGCATCCAGCCTGGCTCACTGCCAGCTTCTTCCCTCTTCTGCATTCAGCCTCCTCTCTCCATCTCACTCTGCCTCACTTCACCACACCAGCTATAAACTTCCCAGGCAAAAGCTGGGACCTGCTGCAGGGACAAAAGCTTTGCTGCTGGAGCCAAGCTCCCCTCCTGAGCTCCTGTTGAGAGTTTGGACAAACAGCTTCCAAATAGCCAAACTGCTTTGTTTTGCTAAACAGTTCATAGAGGTTTGATTAACTGAGGCAAGGCATAGAGCTGGGAGAATGGAAACAACTTTGTGTGCAGGGAGCCCAGAGGCAGCAGACTGCAGGGCTGCAGCCAGAGCAGGCAGAGCAGCAGCACAGGGAGGGGATTCTGCCCCTCTGCTCTGCTCAGCCCCCACCTGCAGCACTGCCTCCAGCTCTGGGCCCCAGCACAAGAAGGACCTGGAGCTGCTGGAGAGGCTCCAGAGGAGGCCACAGAGATGAGCAGAGGCTGCAGAACCTCCCCTGTGGGGCCAGGCTGGGAGAGTTGGGGCTGTGCAGCCTGGAGAAGAGAAGGCTCCAGGCAGACCTCAGAGCAGCCTGCCAGGAGCTGAAGGGCTCCAGGAGAGCTGGGGAGGGACTTGGGACAAGGGCTGGGAGTGCCAGGCTGAGGAACAATGGCTTTGAGCTGGGAGAGGGGAGACTGAGCCTGGAGCTGAGGAAGGAATTGTTGAGAGTGAGGCTGGGGAGACTCTGGCACAGGCTGCCCAGGGAGGCTGTGGCTGCCTCCTGCCTGGAGGTGCTGAAGGCCAGGCTGGATGAGGCCTTGAGCAGCCTGTGCTGGTGGGAGGGGTCCCTGCCCATGGCAGGGGGCTGGGGCTGGATGAGCTTTGAGGCCCCTTCCAACCTGAGCCACTCTGTGAAGCTGGGGCTCTCCTGTGCAGCAGTTTCCCTAGGAGCCTTCCACACCCAGCCACTCCTTAGGGATCAGTTTCTGTGGCACAGCTCCTTCCCCCCCTGAGAAAAGCACAGATCTGGCACATGCCTTGCAGCTCCTGGGCTTGGGGCTCCCTGCCCTGAGCTTTCAATCACCAATGAATCAATCCTCAGGAGGCCAAAAGTTACCTCATGGAAGAACTACTTTGATGGGATTTGGGGCAGCCCTACACACAAATGCTCTGAGCTGCCTGGGGCGTGAGCTGGAGGGGGCAGAGGGAGGATCTGCCTGCTCTGTGCTCACTGTGACCACACCAGGGTCTGAGGAGGCAGCAAACATCACGAGCATCTCACCCAGCAGATCTGATCTTGTGCAGAGCATTACTCAGAGCCAGGGAGAGGCATCCAGCAGTAACTGCAGAGCCCCAGCTCTGAGTCACTATCACTTTGGAACATCAACAGCAGGGAGGATGATCCCTACAAAAGAGAGGAGCTGCTGGATGTGCTGCTAAGCCTCCTGGGGCAGGTCCCTCCAGCGGGCCAGAGGAGATGGCACAGTCACAGAAGAGCCCACAGCTTGCTCTAAGCTTGCTCTGCTTGCTGCTGGGGAACACACCGAACCCGGGCGCGGCATCCACTCACCAGGGCTTCCCTTCTGCTCACTCTCACCACTCCCTTCCCCTGCTGCAGCCCACGCGGCGCTGCTGGGGCTGCTGCTAGCACTCTGCACTTCAAAGCAGCCCCCTGCAGGGCGCAGGGAGACGCCCCGAGCCAAGCTCACATTCCACCACCTGTCCCTTTGCCACCCGGGAACTCTTGCTCCCCAGTGCACCTCTGCAGCCGTCCTCCCCGCAGCCCGCAGCCGCTCTGGCACACCGCCGGCTCCCCTCCCGCACGGTGCAACTTCTTACAGCCACAGTCACTGAATGGGCCGGGCTGGAAGGGAGCTCCAGAGCTCAGCCAGCCCAGCCCCCTGCAGGCAGCAGGCACATCCCCCACTGGAGCAGGCTGCCCAGAGCCCTCTCCAGCCTCCCCTGGAACAGCTCCAGGCATGGAGCCTCAACCACCTCCCTGGGCAGCCTGCTGCAGGGTTCCAGCAGCCTCCTGGGGCAGAACTTGTTCCTCACATCCAATCTCCATCTGCTCTGCTCTCCTTTCAAACCCTTGCCCCTGGGGCTGTCCCTGCAGGCCTTTGGGAACAGTCCCTCTGCAGCCTTCTTATAGCTTCCTTCAGGTAATAAAAGGCTGCTCTAAGGTTTCCCTGGGCCAGTGCAGGCTGAACACCCCCAGCTCCCTCAGCCTGTCCTCATAGCAGAGCTGCTCCAACCCCCTGAGCATTTCTCATCCCTCCTGGTCACCCTCTCAGTTTTATTTCCCAGCAGTCTCTCAACTGCCTATTCTCTAAGGCTAAAAGAGAAGGCTCCAGGGAGACCTCAGAGCTGCAGCTCAGCATCTGCAGGGGAGCTGCAGGCAGCTGGGGAGGGACTGCTCAGAAGGGGCTGTGGGGATAGGCCAAGGGACAGTGGTTTGAAGCTGGAGCAGGGCAGAATTAGGTTGGGCATCAGGAGGAAGCTCTGCACAGGGAGGCTGGGGAGACACTGGCCCAGGCTGCCCAGGGAGGGGCTTGAGGCTCCATCCCTGGAGCCATCCAAGCTCAGCCTGGCTGTGTCCCTGGGCAGCCTGCTCTATCACAGAACAGATCTGCCTGGAAGAGACCTCCAAGCTCACCCAGTCAACCCTCAAGCCAGCACTGCAGGGCCAATGCCAAACCCTGTCCCTAAGCACCAGCTCCACACAGTGCTGGAGCACCCCGGGCTGGTGGCCCTGCGGTGCCCTGGGCAGACCATCCATGCCTGGTGACCCTCTCAGTGAGGACATCTTTCCTAACCTCCAGGCTGAACCTCCCCTGGTGCAGCCTGAGCTGGAGGTGTCCCTGCTGGGGGCTGGACAAGGTGGCCTTTGAAGGTCCCTTCCAAACTGATGCAATCTGTGCTCACTCTGGCTCTTCCCAGGAGCACATCCCACCACAGTCTGCCTGGGCTGCCCTTCTGCACCCCTGCTCTAGAAACTACAGATGCAGGGGCAAGAGCAGAGTCTGGCCCATGGGGAAAGGACAACCCCACAGACCAGTGGAGGCTGGGGATGACCTTCTGGAAAGCAGTGCAGAGGAGAGGGACCTGGGGGTCCAGGTGCACAGCAGGATGCTCTTGAGCCAGCAATGTGCCCTGGTGGCCAAGAAGGCCAAGGGCAGCCTGGGGTGGATTGGAAGGGCTGTGGTGAGCAGGTTTCAACCTGTGCCAGGGGAGGTCTGGGCTGGAGGTGAGGAAGAAATTCTTCCCAGCAAGAGAGATTGGCCCTTGGGATGTGCTGCCCAGGGAGGTGGTGGAGTCCCCATCCCTGGAGGTGTTTAGGAAGAGCCTGGATGAGGCCCTTGGAGCCATGGTTGAGTTGATCAGATGGTGCTGGGGGCTAGGTTGGACTGGGTGATCTCAAAGGTCTTTTCCAACCTGGTTCATTCTGTGTTCTGTAGGTCAGAGAGGTTCTCCTGCCCTCTCTGCTCTGCCCTGCTGAGGCCATAGATGGAATACTGTGTCCAGTTCTGGGCCCCTCAGCTCAAAAAGGAGCTCAGGGAACTGCTGCAGAGAGTCCAGCCCAGGGGCACAGAGCTGCTGCAGGCAGTGCAACATCTCCCTGTGAGGCCAGGCTGAGGGAGCTGGGGCTGGGGCTGGGAGCAGGGAGCCTGAGGGTGACCTCATGGCTGGGGATAAAGCTGTGCAGGGCTGGAGCCAGGCTCTGCTCAGGGATGGCCAAGAACAGCACAAGGGGCCCTGGGGGCAAGCTGGAGCAGAGGAGGTGCCAGGGGAAGAGGAGGGAAACCTTTGTCCCTGTGAGGCTGCTGAGCCCTGGAGCAGGCTGCCCAGAGAGGCTGTGGAGTCTCCTGCTCTGGAGCCTTTCCAGCCCCCCTGGCTGTGCTCTGGGTGCCCTGCCCTGGGTGCCCCTGCTCTGGCAGGGGCTGGGCTGGGTGAGCTCTGGAGGTCTCTCCCAGCCCCTGGGCATTCTGTGACTGTGATTCAGTGATGCACATGAACCTCTTCACTGCCACACAGGTCCACACTTTTCTCCCCCAGCTCCAAGTCACCAAGCCCCGCAGAGGACCCGAGACATCAGCCACAGCAGTGTGCAGCAGCACAGTTCTTGGTGGGTCACTTGAGGAACAAAGGATTAATTGTGTCTGAGCTTACAGACTCTGCCTCCTCACCAAGCAAACAGCCACTGCTTGAAGAGGACAATGAGTAATGGCAGCATCAGGACAACTGCTCTGCCTGCAGGGAGGTTTTGAGACCAGAAACCTCCCAGCATCAGCTAACTGTGCAAGGGGGGGTTGAGAGCGCAGTGAGAGCTGGTGGAGAATGCCCCAGAGCCGAGAGACACAGCCAGGGGAGGCAGGGCTGAGGCCTGGAGGAGGGGATGTGAGCCAGCACAGCACAGCACAGCACTAGATCACCTGAAGGGCCATGGATGGAAGGCACGGACAGCAGTGCAGGGCAGGCCCCTTGGTGAGTCAGTGGGAAGGTAAGCAGCTGCCTGCTTGCACCTGAAGGTCTCCAGAGTGAGAGAAAGCTGTCTGAGGGAGCCAGGAAAACATCTGCCTCCTGCACACACGGTGGTGCCACCTGGGAATGCTCAAGAGAGGCAGAGCACAAGGCAAAGGCATTTGCAAGAGCAGCAGGAATGCTCTGAGACCGCAGCCTGCAGCAGGTGAGCTGCCCCAGGGCCTTCCCTACCACCACAGGGCTGCAGCAAGTCTCCCTCAGTGGGGGCTGAGCAGGGGCTGTGCTGGGCCCAGTGCTGCTCAGCATCCTCCTCAGTGACACAGAGTGAGGCAACCTCAGCAAGTGTGCAGAGGGCACCAAGCTCTGCTTGGTTGATAAGACTGAAGCTGTTGATCAGACTGAGGGATGGGATGGGAGCCATCCAGAGGCACCTGGGCAGGCTGCAGAGGAGGCTGAGGAGAACCTCAGGAGGTTCACCAAGGCACAGTGCAAGGTCCTGCACCTGGGTCAGGGCAGCCCTGGGTACCAACCCAGGCTGGGGGTGGTGAGACTGAGAGCAGCCCTGCAGGGAAGGCCTTGGGGGTGCTGGTGGGGGAGAAGCTGGGCAGGAGCCAGCAATGGGCACTGGCAGCACAGAGGGCCAAGGGCAGCCTGGGCTGCAGCCAAAGCAGTGTGGCCAGAGCTGGAGAGAGGATCCTGGCCCTCTGCCCTGCTCTGGGGAGACCTCACCTGCAGGGCTGGGGTCAGATATGGGATCATCCCAGCATGAGGGACCTGGAGCTGCTGGAGAGGGTCCAGAGGAGGCCTCCAAGATGAGCAGAGGCTGCAGAACCTCTGCTGTGGGGCCAGGCTGGGAGGGCTGGGGCTGTTCAGCCTGGAGAAGAGAAGGCTCCAGGCAGACCTCAGAGCTGCAGTTCAAGATCTGCAGGGGAGCTGCAGGCAGCTGGGGAGGGACTGCTCAGAAGGGGCTGTGGGGATAGGCCAAGGGACAAGGGTTTGGCACTGGAGCAGGGCAGAGTTAGGTTGGACATGAGGAGGAAGCTCTGCACAGGGAGGCTGGGGAGACACTGGCACAGGCTGCCCAGGGAGGTGCTTGAGGCTCCATCCCTGGAGCCATCCAAGCTCAGCCTGGCTGTGTCCCTGTGCAGCCTGCTCTGGCTGGAGCTGTCCCTGCTGCCTGCAGGGCTTGGACAGGAAGGGAATTAGAAGCTCATCCAGCTCCAGCCCCTGCCATGGGCAGGGACCCCTCCCACCAGCACAGGCTGCTCAGGGCCTCATCCAGCCTGGCCTTCAGCACCTCCAGGCAGGAGGCAGCCACAGCCTCCCTGGGCAGCCTGGGCCAGAGTCTCCCCAGCCTCACTCTCAACAATTCCTTCCTCAGCTCCAGTCTCAGTCTCCCCTCTCCCAGCTCAGAGCCATTGTTCCTCAGCCTGGCACTCCCAGCCCTTGTCCCAAGTCCCTCCCCAGCTCTCCTGGAGCCCTTCAGCTCCTGGCAGGCTGCTCTGAGGCCTGACTGGAGCCTTCTCCTCCCCAGGCTGCACAGCCCCAGCTCTGCCAGGCTCCAGGGAGCATCCCTGTAGCTCTCTGTCTGATTTAATTTTTCCTTCCCTCAGGTCTGTGCTTCTCTGATCTGGAGCTTCCCAAGCCACAGTCCAGGCACCAGGAGTGGAAAGGTGAGGAGCTCCTGCTGCCAAATCCCTTCTCAGCTGGCCTGCACTGCTGGAACTGCCAGGGTCTGCAGCCCTCCTGCAGTGCCCTCCAGGACTATGCATCCCCAGCAGAGGCATTTGCATCCTCCCTGCACGGCACCCAGCTGTGCTGCACCCTGGCTGCCACACTCCCCTCTCCAAGGCTAAACACTGTTCTCTCATCCCAGCTCTGCCATCACTCTCTGCATGCTACACAGCCTTTGAGTGCCAAAGTCCAGCTCCTAGGGCTAATCAAATCCACCCCAAGCCCTGCAGGGAGGAGGGGGGTGGAGAGCAGTGCTCCCAATGAAATACCAGGTGGAGATGTCCTTGCCCTTTATGTCATTTAGCTTCGGGGCCTGAGAAGACCTCCCGGGGACAGGAGATGGCAGGGCAGGCCCACGCCTGGCACAGCTCTGCCCAAGTGGCCCTCAGCGTAGGGCAAGAAGAATGATACAGCTAAGTGCTGCAGGGGGATGAGCTGGGAAGAGGCTGGGAAGGAGGAGGCTCAGAATCACAGAGTCACAGAATGGGTTGGGTTGGGCTGGAAGGGAGCTCCAGAGCTCAGCTCAGTCCCTGCAGGCAGCAGGGACCTCCTCCACTGGAGCAGGCTGCCCAGAGCCCTCCCCAGCCTCACCTGGAATAGCTCCAGGGATGGAGCCTCAACCACCTCCCTGGGCAGCCTGCTGCAGGGTTCCAGCAGCCTCCTGGGGCAGAACTTGTTCCTCACATCCAATCTCCATCTGCTCTGCTCTCATTCCAAACCATTGCCCCTGGGGCTGTCCCTCCAGGCCTTTGGGGACAGTCCCTCTGCAGCCTTCTTGGAGCCCCTGCAGGTCCTGGCAGGCTGCTCTGAGGTCTGCCTGGAGCCTTCTCTCCAGGCTGAACACCCCCAGCTCCCTCAGCCTGTCCCCACAGCAGAGCTGCTCCAGCCTCAGCCTGGCCCCACAGCAGAGCTGCTCCAGCCCCAGCCTGTCCCCACAGCAGAGCTGCTCCAGCCCAGCCTGTCCCCACAGCAGAGCTGCTCCAGCCCCAGCCTAGCCCCACAGCAGAGCTGCTCCAGCCCCAGCCTGGCCCCACAGCAGAGCTGCTCCAGCCTCAGCCTCTCCCCACAGCAGAGCTGCTCCAGCCTCAGCCTGGCCCCACAGCAGAGCTGCTCCAGCCCCAGCCTGGCCCCACAGCAGAGCTGCTCCAGCCCCAGCCTGGCCCCACAGCAGAGCTGCTCCAGCCTCAGCCTCTCCCCACAGCAGAGCTGCTCCAGCCTCCTCTCTTTTCCTCCCACCAGGGAAAGCAAAAGCACAAAGTAAATAAGCACTCCCCATGCCAAAGGGAGTGTGCCAGCCCCAGGGGGGCAGGTGTTTGAGGAAGCTTAGAATCATAGCATCATTGAACCATTAGGGTTGGAAATGACCTCTGAGATCGTCAAGGCCAACTGTCTCCCTGCCCAGCCCCACCAGGGCCACCCAACCAGGGCCCCAGGTGCCATGGCCACAGGGCTCTGGAACCCCTCCAGCCATGGGGACTCCACCACCTCCCTGGGCAGCCTCTGCCAGGCCCTGACCACTCTGCACCAAAGACATTTTGCCTCCTCTCCAACCTCAGCCTCCCCTGGCACAATTCCAGGCCAGTTCCTCTCCTTCCATCACCTGAGACTGGGGAGCAGAGCCCAACCCCCAGCTCACTGCAGCCTCCTCTCAGGGAGCTGCAGAGAGCAATGAGGTCTCCCTCAGCCTCCTCTGCTCCAGGCTGAACCCCCCCAGCTCCCTCAGCTGCTCCTCCCCAGCCCTCTTCTCCAGCCCCTTCCCCAGCTCTGTTGCCCTTCTCTGGACCTGCTCCAGCCTCTGAATGTCCTTCTTGGGGTGAGGGAGCCCAAAACTGAGCCCAGGACTCAAGGTGTGGTTTCCCCAGTGCCGAGCCCAGGGGCACAATCCCTGCCCTGCTCCTGCTGCCACCCCACTGCTGCTCCAGGCCAGGCTGCTGGTGCCCTCCTTGCCCACCTGGGCACCCCCTGGCTGATGTTCAGCTGCTGGCACCCAGCACCCCCAGGGCTTTCTCTGCTGGGCAGTTTCCAGCCACTCTGCCCCCAGCTTGGAGACTTCATGGGGTTGCTGTGACCCAAGTGCAGGACCCAGCTCTCAGCCTCATTGAACCTCACCCCATCAATGCTGCCAGCCTGGCCAGCTGCCTCTGCAGAGCCTTCCTACCCTCCAGCAGATCAACACTGCCACCCCATTTAGTGCCACCTGCAAGCACTGAGGCTGCCTCCATCCCCTCGCTCCAGGTCATTGATCAAGTTATTAAAGAGAATTGGTCCCAGCACTGAGCCCTGGGGAGCATCCCTGCTGACTGGACTGCAGCTGGAGTTCACTCCACTCCTGCTCCAGCCTGAACCTGTTGTTCTTGTCCTGTGACCACCCTGAAGAGCCTGGCCCCTCCATCCTGCCCCCCAGCCCTCAGGTATTTGTAGGCATTGATCAGATCCCTCCCAGCCTTCTCTCCAGACTGGACAGCCCCAGGGCTCTCAGCCTTTCCCCATCACACAGCTGCTTCAGGCCCTTCAGCATCCTCATGGGCTCTGCTGCTGGTATATCCCTGTCCCTCTTGCACTGGGGAGTCCAGGACTGGACACAGTACTGCAGATGTGATCTCAGCAGGGCAAGGCAGAGTGTGAGGAAGCCCTCCCTTGGCCACTCTCTTCTAGATGCACCCCAGGATACCCCTGGCCTTCTCGCCCGCCCGGGCACGTTGCTGCCCCTTGCAGCACTTACTGCCCTGCAGGACTTGAGGTCCCTTCTCCATGGAGCTGCTTTCCAGCAGGCCAAGCCCTAACACTGGTGCCTGGTGTTGTTCCTCCCCGGGGCAGGGACTCTCCACTTACCCTTGCTCAACATCCTGAGGTTCCCTCTGCCCAGCTCTGGTCTCACTGGGTGGCAGCACAGCCTGGGGGCTGTCAGCCACTGCTCCCAGCTTGGTGCCATCAGCACCTGCCTGAGGCTCCACTCTGTGCCCTCATCCAGGCTGTTGATGAAGATGTTGAACAAGAGTTGGGGGGCAGCAGTGACCCCTGGGGAACAGCAGTGGCTCTGTGTCTCCAGCTGGACTCTGCACTGCTGGTCACAGCCCCCTGGGCTCTGTGGTTTGGCCAGCTCTAAACCCATCTCCCTGGCCACTTCCTGAGCTTTCCCACGAGGAGGTCATGGGAGACAGTGTCCAAAGCCTTGCTGAGGTCAAGGCAGACACCATCCCCTGCTCTGCCTGCAGCACCCATGCAGCCACAGCACTGCAGAGGCCTTCAGTCAGGTCACTCAGCCGTGACTTGCCCCGGTCGGAGCCTGTTCCCCTGTGCCCCTTCAAACCCGGCTGAAGGCACTGTGCTGCCACAGACCCAGGCAGCTTCAGAGGGAAAACATCCAACTCTGCCTTGCTAAAGAAAGTGATGGAGGGGTTTGCACACTCAGGAGATCCCTTCCTCTCTGAGACTTCAAGAAGTGAGCTTCCTGCAGCTGCTTCATGTAAGGGAGAGAAAACACTCCTCAAGCAGGACAAGGAGGCAGGGCTGCCCGGCTTCCACACCAAGGCTCTCCGCAGCAGAGCAACGCACTTGAGCAGCTCTAACATAATCTCTGGCAGCTTAAAAACACACCCAGAGCCCACCAGCCAGCCATGGAGAGCAAACTCACATCCCCACGTGTCAGGGACAGCACAGGCAGAAAGCAGCCAGCGAGGGCTGGGGAGCTCAGCAAGCAGAGCACGCTGCTGCTCACAGCTGCCCCTCGCTAGGGGCCACTGGCTCAGCTTCCCTTCCTCGTCAGCTTCTCCCTCTTAAACCTCTGCCTAAACCGGCTACATGCCCAGGCACCAGTGCAGGTTAGGGCTTGACCTGCTGGAAAGCAGCCCCATGGAGCAGGTCCCTGGTGCCCTCGTGGGCCATGAGTTCTCCGAGGGCCAGCAATGTGCCCTCCTGGACAAGGAGGCCAATGGTCCCCTGGGGGGCCCTGAGGAGAGTGTGGCCAGCAGGGCCAGGGAGGATCTCCTCCCCCTCTGCTCTGCTCTGGTGAGGCCACACCTGGAATATTGTGTCCAGTCCTGGGCCCCCCAGTTCAAGAGGGGCAGGGATTGACTGCAGAGTGTCCAATGGAGGATAGGAAGATGCTGGAGGGCCTGGAACATCTGTGTGATGAGGAAAGACTGAGAGCCCTGGGGCTGCTCAGTCTGGAGAGGAGAAGGCCGAGAGGGATCTGCTCAGTCCAGTGCTGTCCTGTGATAGGACAATGGGAAATGGACACAAACTGGAACCCAGCATGAGGAGAAACTTCTTTGGTGTGAGGGTGCTGGAGGCCAGCAGCAGGCTGCCCAGGGCGGGGCTGTGGAGTCTCCTGCTCTGGAGCCTTTCCAAGCCCACCTGGCTGTGCTCTGTGTGCCCTGCCCTGGCTGAGCCTGCTCTGGCAGGGGCTTGGGCTGGGTGGTCTCTGAGGATCCCTTCCAGCCCCTGGCGTGCTGTGCTTCTGCAGCTGTACTTTTTGCCAGCTCCAGAACAAGCCCAGAGACCTCAGCAGAAAGGGGGCAGCTCCCGAGGCAGCTCAGCTTTCCCCCAGGTGCTGCTTGAGCACCAGGCTGGCTGTGGGAGAGGCCAGGGTCTGGAGGCTCTCAGGGACCTCCCACTGCTGGGTGCACAACGTCTGCTCAGAACTTCCAGTGCAAGGAAGCAAAGTGTGGAGAGCCTGGAGACAGAGCTGTTGGTGAACACATTAGACACAGGGTGCTTCACCTGCCAACTCAGTCTCTTAAGACCAAAGCCAAGTGTGAGGTGGCACAGGGAGAAATACAGATCCTTACCCTGATGCTAAAATGAATCCTAAGCTTTTAAGCCTAGCAGAGAGCTCTGAAGCCTGGGGGATCTGCAGGTAAATGAGAGGTGGCTGCTCTGCAGGCCAGATGCTTCCTAAACCTCTTCTCATTTGGCACTTCCCTCAGTTGCAAACTGGGCCAGAGAGCCCTTGCCTGGAAAGTCATGACTGCAGCCACAGCCCAGCAAGCAGTGTCCTGAGGGCAGCTCTGCACAACAGCAATACAACAATACACTACACCAGGTTGGAAGAGAGCTTCGAGGTCATCAAATCCAACCCATCAGCCAATCCAACCCACCAGCCAATCCAACCCACCTGAACAACTAACCCATGGCACCAAGCACCCCAGCAAGGCTCCTCCTGAGCACCTCCAATGAAGTTGACTCCACCACCTCCCCAGGCAGCACATTCCAGTGGGCAATCACTCTCTCTGTGTAGAACTTCCTCCTCCATGCAGCCTAAACCTGCCCTGGCACAGCCTGAGACTGTGTCCTCTTGTTCTGGTGCTGGGGGCCTGGGAGAAGAGACCAACCTCTGCCTGGCTACAACCTCCCTTCAGGGAGTTGGAGAGAGCAAGAAGGTCTCCCCCTGAGCCTCCTCTTCTCCAGGCTAAGCAACCCCAGCTCCCTCAGCCTCTCCTCACAGGGCTGTGCTCCAGACCCCTCCCCAGCTTTGTTGCCCTTCTCTGGACACCTTCCAGCAGCTCAACCTCCTTCCTAAACTGAGGGGCCCAGAACTGGACACAGGACTCAAGGTGTGGCCTAACCAGTGCAGTGTCCAGGGGCAGAATGACCTCCCTGCTCCTGCTGGCCACACTGTTTCTGATGCAGGCCAGGATGCCCTTGGCCTTCTTGGCCCCCTGGGCACACTGCAGGCTCATGTTCAGCCTACCATCAACCAGCACCCCCAGGTCCCTCTCTGCCTGGCTGCTCTCAGCCACTCTGCCCCCAGCCTGTAGCACTGCCTGGGGTTGCTGTGGCCATTTGTGCAGAACCTGGCACTTGGATGTGTTCAATCTCCTGCCCTTGGCCTCTGCCCATCTGCCCAGCCTGTCCAGGTCCCTCTGCAGAGCCTCTCTGCCCTCCAGCAGATCAACTCCTGCCCCCAGCTTGGTGTCATCTGCAAACTTACTGCTGATGGACTCAATGCCCTCCTCCAGATCATCAATAAAGATATTGAAGAGCATGGGGCCCAGCACTGCTCCCTGGGGCACACCACTGGTGCCTGGCTGCCAGCTGGCTGTGGCACCATTCACCACCACTCTCTGGGCTCAGCCTCCAGCCAGTTCCTAACCCAGCTCAGAGTGCTGCTGTCCCAGCCAGGGGCTGACAGCTTGGCCAGGAGCTTGCTGTGGGGGATGGTGTCAAAGGCCTTGCTGAGGTCCAGGCAGACCACATCCCCCAGGCAGTCACCTGGGCATGGAAGGAGATCTCTGAACAGCTGGTTTCAGCTCAAGCAAGGGATTTGTAGTTCTGGGAGACAACTGGGGACACTCCTTCTGTCAAGAGCTTCCACCTCAGCATTGAGTCACTGTCCAGAGCCCACAGCAACCTCAGCTGAGCCTTGAGCACCAGGGGCTTATCACCCTCAGGCCTATTTACAGGCAGTGGTGAGGTCCAGGGCAGCTTTCAGCATCTCTGCAGGAGGGCCAGATCAGAGCTGTGAAGGCAGCTGTCCCAGGGAGCCTACAAGGGGCTTTGCCTCCCAGGCAGAGCATCCTGCTACTGAATCAGCAGAGTCCTCATTTTAGCTGGCCCTCAGCAGCAGGCAGGAGAAAGCACTGCAGCTCAGTGGGGCTTATGGAGTTACACAATCACAGACCTGTTCCACTTGGAAAAACTTCTAACCCAGCCCAACACCAGCCCAGCCCCACCAGGGCCACCCAACCATGGCCCCCAGCCACGGCCACCGGGCTCTGGAACCCCTCCAGCCATGGGGACTCCACCACCTCCCTGGGCAGCCTCTGCCAGGCCCTGACCACTCTGGCACCAAAGACATTTTGCCTCCTCTCCAACCTCAGCCCCCCTGGCACAGTTTCAGGCCATTGCCTCTCATCACTGACCAGGCACAGAGCATTGCTGCTCCTGGGCACCACGGGAAGCTGCCCTCTCAGGAGCTGCAGAGAGCAAGGAGGTCTCCCTCAGCCTCCTCTGCTCGAGGCTGAACACCCCCAGCTCCCTCAGCTGCTCCTCCCCAGCCCTGCTCCTCAGACCCTTCCCCAGCTCGGTTGCCCTTCTCTGGACCTGCCCCAGCCCTCACTGCCCTGCTTGTGGCCAGGGCTGTGGTGGCTGCGGCCCTGCACTCCTCCTGCACCTCCCAGCACTGCAGATGTTTAATTGGTTGCTTCACAACTTGTGTTTCAGTTTCCCTTTTTCACCTGCAAATTCCTTTCCACCCCAGCCCTTTCCCAGCAGAACTGAGACACAGACACACAGAGAGGAGGTAAACCAGTGATGAAGTGCAAACCAAAATGGTCAAAGGACTGATGCAAACCTGGGGAAATCGATGCCAGTTAATGCCCAAGAACCTGTGCAGAGTCACACATACCCCAAGGCCTTTGCTCAAGGAGAAGGTCTCACTCCCAAGGAGAAATTCCCTTCCAGCATGCCACAGGAGCTGGAGGCTCATCAGAACTCAGCCTTGAAGTTGCCTTCTCCTTCCAGTGAGTTTCCCTTCAGCCTGCCCAAGTGGAGCTGGTTTGCAAGGGAATTGTCTTCTGCTCTGTACCTACTGATGGGCTTTGGTTTGTTCTGTGGTGGTCTCTAATGGGGCTGTAGGGATGGGATTAGCACAGCACAGCACCAAGGTGTTCTCACTTCAGACTGGACTTTGACAAGGCATCAGAAATAATGCCCCAAAGGGTGGCTGGCAGTGGTCCATGGCCAAGTGGAGGCCAGGGACAAGTGGAGTCCCTCAGGGATCAGTGCTGGGACCAGGCTTGTTCAGCATCTTTGTTGGGGCCATGGACAGAGGCACTGAGGCTCCCTCAGCACCAAGCTGTGTGGTGCTGCTGACAGCTGGAGGGAAGGATCCATCCAGAGGCACCTGGGCAGGCTGCAGAGCTGGGCCCAGGACACCCTCAGCAGGTTCAGCAAGGCCAAGGGCAAGGTCCTGCAGCTGGGGCAGGGCAATCCCAGGCACTGACACAGGCTGGGCAGGGACTGGCTGGAGAGCAGCCCTGGAGAGAAGGCCTTGGGGGTGCTGGGGGAGGAGAAGCTCAGCAGCAGCCAGCAGGGAGCACCTGCAGCCCAGAGAGCCAAGCAGAGCCTGGGCTGCAGCCAGAGAAGTGTGGCCAGCAGGGCCAGGGAGGGGATTCTGCCCCTCTGCTCCACTCTGCTCAGACCACAGCTGCAGCTCTGGGGCCAGTGCTGGAGCTTAAAATCCTGTGTGTGGCAAACAAACCCCAACCACACCAAGCCACAGCCTCCTAAATAAACTCTTGGAGTGAGGGTTCCAGCAGTTCTGTGCACACACAGATTAGATTGATCATGGTAATAGATGCTGGGCTTGGAGCCACCAGGCCACAGGCTCCTTTCTCCTCCAGGTGCTCTGAGCTAGAGGCAGCAGGATTTACTCACTGCTGAGCACAATGTCAAGGAGCCACTGAGACAACAGCAAACCAAGCTTGGCTTTACAAAGGGGAAAGTGGGAGCCTGAGCTGCTCCTCACCCCAGCAGATCACCAACAAGAAAAGGCCAGCATGGGGCTGAGCCTCTGGAGGGAGCACCAGGGCAGCGACCTGGAGCCTGGGAAGGAAAGAGAAGAGAACTGCCAGAGGATAAGGACCATGAGGTTGTGAAAGCCAGGCTCTGAGAGGCAAAGCCCTGCTATAAACCCAATTTTTACACAGAATTTCTCTTCATGGCAACAGAGGGAATCTATGAGATGCAATCAGTCCTCCTCCAGCAGTCAGGGCAGTGAAGGAAAGGACAGCTGGTACCTGCCCTGTGCTTAGCCAGTGCAGAGTGAAGCTCCAGGTGTGCTCATGAAGCACCAATCCACTGATGCTGAAACAGCCTCCTGTGCTTCCTAGGTGACTTGGGGCTCAGCTGCTGACAGAGCCCCAGGAGCCAGCACTGGTCCCTGGCAGCCCAGAGCCAGCTGAGTGCTGAGCTGCAGCCAGAGCAGGGAGAGCAGCAGCACAGGAGGGGATTCTGCCCCTCTGCTCTGCTCAGCCCCCACCTGCAGCACTGCCTCCAGCTCTGGGCCCCAGCACAAGAAGGACCTGGAGCTGCTGGAGAGGCTCCAGAGCAGGCCACAGAGATGAGCAGAGGCTGCAGAACCTCCCCTGTGGGGCCAGGCTGGGAGAGTTGGGGCTGTGCAGCCTGGAGAAGAGAAGGCTCCAGGCAGACCTCAGAGCAGCCTGCCAGGAGCTGAAGGGCTCCAGGAGAGCTGGGGAGGGACTTGGGACAAGGGCTGGGAGTGCCAGGCTGAGGAACAATGGCTCTGAGCTGGGAGAGGGGAGACTGAGACTGGAGAGGAGGAAGGAATTGTTGAGAGTGAGGCTGGAGAGACTCTGGCCCAGGCTGCCCAGGGAGGCTGTGGCTGCCTCCTGCCTGGAGGTGTTGAAGGCCAGGCTGGATGAGGCCCTGAGCAGCCTGTGCTGGTGGGAGGGGTCCCTGCCCATGGCAGGGGGCTGGAGCTGGATGAGCTCTGAGGTCCCTTTGAACCCAAAGCACTCTAGGAATCTATGCCCTGAGTGTTCCCTATGCATCCATCTGCTTCCCAGGGACCTTCCATGGTGCCTGTGTGTCCCCTGTCCCAACAGCAGGACAGGGATTGTGTCGGTGCCAGCCTCAGGAGCATCCCTGTGGGGTGCAAGGTCCATGCCAGTCTTACAGGGTTCTCTGCCCTGCCCAGTGGCCAAAGGCAGAGCTGAACTGTGTGGGATGCTGAGCAAGCCTGAGCCAAGCACTGCTCCCCAGCCGTGCCTGGGACACCCCCTGCTTCTGCTGCAGCACAGCTCCCCCTTCACACCCACTCTGCACTCTGCCCACTCTTTATGTGGAGGCTTTCCTGTCCCTGCAGCAGCCTCATCCCTGGGACTGGCCTTGTACCTGCCTGACAAGGAAAAGCTGTCCCACATCCACCCAGATGCAGAGACAGAGTGGAGCCTCAGGCAGTTGGCTGGTGGCACCCAGCTGGGACAGCGGCTGACAGCCCTCAGGCTGTGCTGCCAGCCAGTCAGACCTGCAGAGGCTGAGAGCTGGGCAGAGGGAACCTCGTGGTGTTCAGCAAGGGCAAGTGTAGAGTCCTGCCCCTGGGCAGGAACAACTCCAGGCACCAGTGAGAGGGGACCTGCTGGGAAGCAGCTCCATGGAGGAGGCTCTTGAAGGTCTCCACGGGCCAGCATTGTGCCCTGCTGGGCAAGGAAGCCAAGGGCATCCTGGGGTCTGTTAAGAGTGTGGCCAGCAGGACTAGGGAGGTCCCCATGTCTCTCTTTCCACCCCTTGTTAGACTACAGCTGGGACACTGGGTCCAGTTCTGGGCTCCCCAGTTCCAGAGGGACAGGGAACTGCTGGAGGGAGTTTTGATGGAGACTTATGAGGCTGCTGAAGGCAGTGGAACATCTGTGTGATGAGGAGAGGCTGAGGGCCCTGGGGGTGCTCAGTCTGCGAAGGAGAAGGCTGAGAGGGGAACTGATCGGTGTCTACAGACATCTGGAGGGTGGGGGTCAGGAGGATGCAGCCAGCTTCTGCTCAGGGGGACCCAGTGGCAGCACAGGGGGCAATGGGTGTCAATCACAGCAGGTTCCACCTCAGCAGGAGGAGAAACTCCTCTGGTGTGAGGGTGCTGGAGCCTGGAGCAGCTTGTGGAGTCTCCTTCTCTGGGGACATCCAAAAGCCACCTGGATGTGTTGCTGTGTGACCTGCTCCAAATGGTCCTGATTTGGAGGGGGGTTGGGCTGATGGTGGCTGAAGCTCCCTTCCAGCCCCCAGCAGCCTGTGAGCCAGGGTGCTGCTACCCAGCAGAGGCTGTTGGATGGACACACAGCAATGGCAGGGTAAAAAGGAGAAGAGTTCCCAGTACCTTAAAGTGCCCTAGGAGATGGGCTGGAAAAAAGAGGTTTGTGTCCCCAGCCATGAACACTGCAGCAGTTTCAGAGTATGTTCCTCAAAGAGGGAGTAACAACCCCTGGTAGTCTCCCACTGTCAGCAGCCTCTGAGGCCAGGAGAGAAACACAAAGCAATGACCTGAGTAAAGCACTGGCAGAGACCACCCAATGCTCTCCTTGCAGAGAAATCACCCTTCTGCCCTTGTCACAATCCCTCCCCAGCTCTCCTGGAGCCCTTCAGCTCCTGGCAGGCTGCTCTGAGGTCTGACTGGAGCCTTCTCTTCTCCAGGCTGCACAGCCCCAGCTCTCCCAGCCTGGCCCCACAGGGGAGGTTCTGCAGCCTCTGCTCATCCCTGTGGCCTCCTCTGGTGCCTCTCCAGCAGCTCCAGGTCCTTCTTGTGCTGGGGCCCAGAGCTGGAGGCAGTGCTGCAGGTGGGCTCTCAGCAGAGCAGGAGAGAAGCTGCTGGTGACACTTCCAGGTGGGAAAGGCTCTGCAGCAGCAGCCAGGCTGGTTCAGCTTATCCCCAGCCTCACTGCAAAGACTTTCTTCCCAGTCCCCAGTCCTGCTCTGCCCTCCTCAAGCTTCAGTCCATTCCCTTTCATCCTGACACTCCCAGCCCTTGTCAGAAGTCTCTCTCCAGCTCTCCTTCACTACCTGGAAAGCTGCTCTGAGGTCTCCCCAGAGCCTTCTTTCCTCCAAGGCTGAGCAGCTCCAACTCAGGCAACAGTCCCAGCTGCCAATCCAGGCTGGGGGAGGAGGTGTTAGAAGGCAGCCCTGTGGAAAACCATTTGGGGGCGCTGGTGGGGGAGAAGCTGGCCAGGAGCGGGCAGGGTGAGCTGGCAGCACAGAGGCTAATCCCAGCCTGGGCTGCATCCCAAGCAGCACTGCCAGAGACCCAGAGAGCTGATTCTGCCTCTTTGCTCTGCCCTGCTGAGACCTCACCTGGAGCACTGTGTGCAGGTCTGGAGCCCTCAGCACAGGAAGGTCCTGGAGCTGATGGAGAGGGTCCAGAGGAGGCCAGGAGAATGCTCAAGGAGTTAGAGCAGCTCTGCTATGGGGACAGGCTGAGGGAGCTGGGGGTGTTCAGCCCTGCAGAAGAGAAGGCTCTGGGGAGACCTCAGAGCAGCCTGCCAGGACCTGCAGGGGCTCCAAGCAGGCTGCAGAGGGACTGTTCCCAAAGGCCTGCAGGGACAGCCCCAGGGGCAAGGGTTTGAAAGGAGAGCAGAGCAGATGGAGATTGGATGTGAGGAACAAGTTCTGCCCCAGGAGGCTGCTGGAACCCTGCAGCAGGCTGCCCAGGGAGGTGGCTGAGGCTCCATGCCTGAGCTATTCCAGGTGAGGCTGGGGAGGGGCTCTGGGCAGCCTGCTCCAGTGGGGGATGTCCCTGCTGCCTGCAGGGGCTGGGCTGGCTGAGCTCTGGAGCTCCCTTCCAGCCCAGCCCATTCAGTGCCCCCCTGCTGGACTCTCTCCAGCGGCTCCACCACTCCAGACTGATGTGCTTCTCCTCCACATGAAGGAGACACGTTGTTTATCTTACCTGCCTCTGCCTCCCACCCTTTCCCCTGCCTTCTACACACCATAGTAAAGCATCATTTCGGTTTCCCTTCCTTCCCCCTGCAGCACTGTTCCTGTGACTACCTCAGCAATGACTGCAACCAAAACAGTTCCTCTCCTCCTGGTGCCAGCTCAAGTGACACAGATCCTGAGCACACTCCGAGCACTGCTGCAAGCCCTCCCTTCACACCTCCCACCTGCTGGAGGCTAAAATACCCATTGCCTGGCAGAGAGCATCATCCCTTGTCTCCCAGCCTCCACTGGCTAATGTCACAGCAATTGGGAAGCAAAGGTCCACACCAAGAAGCGAATGGTGGCTCGGGGCAGGGGGGGACTTGTCTGTCAGGAGGAGGTGAAACACGGCTGAGTGCAGCACTGCAGGCCTGCCCACCATGGAATCCTTCTCCCTGCACATGTCTGGCAATGTGACTTTTAGTTCTGGAATCATGGGAGAGCCCAACCATGGCCTAACCTCTGCCTGCACACTGGCCACGGGCTGGGAGCCTCACTCTTTGGATGGGGACTGCACCGCCTCCCCTCCAGCCTGTCCACAGCCTGAGAACCCTTGCTGGGAAGAAATTTCCCCCTAATACTCAACCTGAGCCTGCATAACTTGAGGCCACTTCCTCTCATCCTCTCACTCTTTGTCTGGGAGAAGAGCCCAAGCCCCTCCCCACTCCAGCCTCCCTTCGGGGGAGCTGCGGGGAGCAGTGAGGTCTCCCCTCAGCCTCCTCTTCTCTAGGCTCAGCAGCAGCAGCTCCTCCACCTGCTCCTCACAGGACCTGTGCTCAAGACCCCTCAGCAGCCCCACTGCCCATGGGCCCAGCCTGTCCAGATCCCTCTGCAGAGCCTTCCTGCCCTCCAGCAGGCCAACACAGCCACCCAGCCTGGTCTCATTTGCAGAGCTACTGAGGGGGCCTTGATCCCCTCCTTGAGGGCATCTGTAGAGATGTTAAACAGAACTGTCCCAGTGCTGAGCCCTGGGCAACACCGCTGACCCCCAGCTGGCTTCAGCTGCATTCCCCACCACCCCCTGGGCCCAGCCAGCAGCCAGGGTTTGGGCCAGCAGCGTGCTTGTCCGGACAGTTTGTCCAAGAGGATGCTGTGAAGAACCACACAGAAGGCTCTACTAAAGGCCAGGCACGCTGCCTGCCCCTCAGCCAGCAGGCAGGGCACCCTGCCAGAGGGGACCAGGGCTCAGAGGGCACACAGAGGGCAGAGGGCAGTCCGGCTGCAGCCTTTCCCTTGCCAGGAGGGCTGCAGGGCTCCGCTCTAAGGACAAGGGCCGAGGAGAGGAACTTCCAAGTCTTCCAAGCTGTTTGCACAGAGGGAACCAAGCCACAGCAGCTCTCCCCTCAGAGCACCTCGATGCCTAGGTACAGCCACAGGTATCTATGGTAACAGCCAAGGACACCACGTTGCAGCGGTACCCACACTCCTTCCTGCCTTGCCTTGATCTGATGCCCTGCCGAGGACTCAGCAGACCCCCGTGACGGCCCCAAGGGAGGATCTCAGCATGCAGCTTGCTTTGCAGAGCTGAGCCCCGAGCAGGGACCCCCTGGAGGGGCTGCCACAGGCTCCCACGCCCCGGGGGCAGCTCCGGACTGCAGCTGCCTTTTCCTGCTCTCCTTTGGCCATGCCGTTGCCATCTCCTCCACCCTCTCCGTTGGAGGCACTTCACTGGGCTCTGGCACTATCTGCTCGTAGCCCACACCTCCCACCCCCAGCACTGCCTCTGCCAGCCAGCCCAGCTCCTCCTGGCTCCCATCCCCACCCCCATGCTTCTCTAACAATGCCACAGCAGATGCACCCTGCCAGCACACCAGGCAGGAGTCTGCTGCTGCTCTCTCCCGGGGCTCAGCACTGAGCCACTGCTGTCACTCCTGCTGCCCCCTCAGGCCGTGCACTCAGGTCTGCTTCTTAGTCCTTTGTTATCCCTACACCTCCCCGGGCTTTGCCAGCCTCCCTCCTCCCACTTGTGACTGCTTTAGCTTGGATTGCAAGCCCTGGATTCAGGAGTGTGTCCTTGGATAGAATGAATCTCAAAGCAGATTTTGGCTGCATTTCTCCAGACACCTTTGAGTCCTCTCCTTGGCATTCTGGAGGAGCCTCCAATTTGCCATCATCTCCCACTTCTGCTACAGCACTGTTTGCTCACTCCTTTAGAGCATCAAGGGAGCTATCAGCACGTGAAAAAAAGAGATGTTGAGTTGTTGAAAGTCCCTCAAGATCATCCTACAAGAGAATAAGACATCCTCTTTTCAGCAGGCTGAGGGTGCTGAGGCTTTCTATGGGTGCTGAAGCCAGAGCAGACCGCAGCTAATGTGAGCCACAGTGATCACAGAATCAATGAAAGGTTTGGCTTGGAAGGGACACTAAAGCTCCAGCCCCCTGCCATGGGCAGGGACCCCTCCCACCAGCACAGGCTGCTCAGGGCCTCATCCAGCCTGGCCTTCAACACCTCCAGGCAGGAGGCAGCCACAGCCTCCCTGGGCAGCCTGTGCCAGAGTCTCCCCAGCCTCACTCTCAACAATTCCTTCCTCCTCTCCAGTCTCAGTCTCCCCTCTCCCAGCTCAAAGCCATTGTTCCTCAGCCTGGCACTCCCAGCCCTTGTCCCAAGTCCCTCCCCAGCTCTCCTGGAGCCCTTCAGCTCCTGGCAGGCTGCTCTGAGGTCTGCCTGGAGCCTTCTCCTCTCCAGGCTGCACAGCCCCAACTCTCCCAGCCTGGCCCCACAGGGGAGGTTCTGCAGCCTCTGCTCATCTTTGTGGCCTGCTCTGGAGCCTCTCCAGCAGCTCCAGGTCCTTCTTGTGCTGGGGGCCAGAGCTGGAGGCAGTGCTGCAGGTGGGGGCTGAGCAGAGCAGAGGGGCAGAATCCCCTCCCTGTGCTGCTGCTCTCCCTGCTCTGGCTGCAGCTCAGCACTCAGCTGGCTCTGGGCTGCCAGGGACCAGTGCTGGCTCCTGGGGACTCTGTCACCTCCTGACACTCCCAAGGCCTTCTGCTCAGGGCTACTCCTGAGCCACTCCTCACCCAGCCCGGACCTGTGCTTGTTCACAGCCTGCCCAGCAGATGTTCATCCATGCTTCCAGGGAGCTGACACATATGAATTTGCATTTAACTGGCCTGATCCAGGAGAGGCAAAGCAGAACTCAGGGCAGTGTGAGCTCTGTGTGGCAAACACTGCCTGTGCTGAGTGCATCTCAGTGCCAGTTAGCAGAGCAGGCTCCTCCGAGTCACAAGAGGGCAGTTGCTTAAATATTCAGCATTAAGTAAGTAATTAATTCTGTACATTACACTGATGTTTAGGACTCCTCAGAAGGAACTCAGACATCCTCCAGGGCTTCCTATTTAAGCAGTGATGACTTACTGCAGTGGGAAACACAGAGTGAACAAAAAGAGTTCTATCTGCAGCAGGCATTCCCTGCTCTGCTCTTTGAATTGACACTCCAGGAGCTGGGAGAGCCCAGGTGTTGTGGGAGACCACAGAGAGGCTCAGCTTGGAAGGGGTCTCAGAGATCATCTACTGCTCCAAGCCCCTGCCATGGGCAGGGACACCTCTCAGCTAGATTCAGTTCCTCCAAGCCTCATCCAGCCTGGCCTTCAACACCTCCAGGCAGGGAGGCAGCCACAGCCTCCCTGGGCAGCCTGTGCCAGAGTCTCCCCAGCCTCACCCTGAACAACTTCTGCCTCAGCTCCACTCTAACCCTGCTCTGCCTCAGCTCCAAACCATTCCCCCTTGGCCTGGCTCCAGACCCCCTCAGCAAAAGTCTCTCTGCAGCTTCCTGCAGGATCCCTTCAGGTCCTGGCAGCAGCTCTGAGGTGCCCCTGGAGCCTTCTCCTCTGCAGGCTGCACAGCCCCAGCTCCCTCAGCCTGGCCTCACAGCAGAGCTGCTCCAGCCCTTGGAGCATCCTTGTGGCCTCCTCTGGCCTCCCTCCAGCAGATCACCTGCAAGTGGAGCGGTTTGGCTGGGGGCAAGCTCAGCCAGAGTCCCTGTGGTCCCAGCCAGCCAGGGCCAGGGCCTGCCGTGGGGGTGTGCATGGGGGGCAGGCTGGAGGCTCAGCTGGGCTCACCCTGGCATCCTCCCGGCGGGGCAGTACGGTGCCTCTGCCCTGTGCCCATCCAGGCCTGCACAGCCCGAGGTGTGGGAGCCCAGCCCTGCACCGCAGTGACTGTTGGAGGGTGTGATTCAAACTCCATCTCAATCTCAGCCTTCCCGTAGGCTGCAGCCTAAGCACCAACCCTTCCAACCAAGTCTCTGCGTAAGCACTCAGCTCTGACATCCCCCAGGGGCAGATTCTGCAACAGATTTCTTGCTATTACAGACTTAATAAATCATACTTTACACCAGGGCTGCCTTGCAAACCCTCTCTGGATTTATTGATTTGTTCCTTGGTGGTTTTCTTCCTTTTTGTTTTTCCTTTCCTTAGGTCAAGCAAAAGCTTTCCTGTGCAGATGAGGAGAAGCTTGGGAGCTAAGAGCCCAGCTGAGCACGTTCGGCTGGAGCTGGCTCTCTGCATACTGCACAGAAGCACGGAATGAGGCAGAGTCACAGAGGCTCTGCCTTGGAAGGGACCCCAAGGCTCAGCCAGCCCAGCCCCCTGCAGGCAGCAGGACATCCCCCACTGGAGCAGGCTGCCCAGAGCCCTCTCCAGCCTCACCTGGAATAGCTCCAGGCATGGAGCCTCACCACCTCCCTGGGCAGCCTGCTGCAGGGTTCCAGCAGCCTCCTGGGGCAGAACTTGTTCCTCACATCCAATCTCCATCTGCTCTGCTCTCCTTTCAAACCCTTGCCCCTGGGGCTGTCCCTGCAGGCCTTTGGGAACAGTCCCTCTGCAGCCTGCTTGGAGCCCCTGCAGGTCCTGGCAGGCTGCTCTGAGGTCTCCCCAGAGCCTTCTCTTCTGCAGGCTGAACACCCCCAGCTCCCTCAGCCTGTCCCCATAGCAGAGCTGCTCTAACTCCTTGAGCATTCTCCTGGCCTCCTCTGGACCCTCTCCATCAGCTCCAGGACCTTCCTGTGCTGAGGGCTCCAGACCTGCACACAGTGCTCCAGGTGAGGTCTCAGCAGGGCAGAGCAAAGAGGCAAATCAGCTCTCTGGGTCCTGGCAGTGCTGCTTGGGATGCAGCCCAGGCTGGGATTAGCCTCTGTGCTGCCAGCTCACCCTGCCCGCTCCTGGCCAGCTTCTCCCCCACCAGCGCCCCCAAATGGTTTTCCACAGGGCTGCCTTCTAACACCTCCTCCCCCAGCCTGGATTGGCAGCTGGGACTGTTGCCTGAGTTGGAGCTGCTCAGCCTTGGAGGAAAGAAGGCTCTGGGGAGACCTCAGAGCAGCTTTCCAGGTAGTGAAGGAGAGCTGGAGAGAGACTTCTGACAAGGGCTGGGAGTGTCAGGATGAAAGGGAATGGACTGAAGCTTGAGGAGGGCAGAGCAGGACTGGGGACTGGGAAGAAAGTCTTTGCAGTGAGGCTGGGGATAAGCTGAACCAGCCTGGCTGCTGCTGCAGAGCCTTTCCCACCTGGAAGTGTCACCAGCAGCTTCTCTCCTGCTCTGCTGAGAGCCCACCTGCAGCACTGCCTCCAGCTCTGGGCCCCAGCACAAGAAGGACCTGGAGCTGCTGGAGAGGCACCAGAGGAGGCCACAGAGATGAGCAGAGGCTGCAGAACCTCCCCTGTGGGGCACAGGCTGGGAGAGTTGGGGCTGTGCAGCCTGGAGAAGAGAAGGCAGCCCAAGCCCCCTGCCAGAGCAGGGGCACCCAGGGCAGGGCACACAGAGCACAGCCAGGGGGGTTGGAAAGGCTCCAGAGCAGGAGACTCCACAGCCTCTCTGGGCAGCCTGCTCCAGGGCTCAGCAGCCTCACACCCAGAAGTTTCTCCTCATGATGAAGTGGAAATTCCTGTGACTGAGTTTCCATCCACTGTCCCTCCTCCTAGCACCGAGTACGGCTGGAATGAGCCTGGCTGGGAGCCGCCCTGCAGGCACTGACTGACACCGATCAGACCCCGATCAGCCTTCCTCTCTCCAGACTAAACAGCCCCAGGGCTCTCGGCCTCTCCTCATCAGACCAGTCCCTTCAGCATCTTCATAGCAGGGCACACAGCACACACCCAGGTGGGTTGTGAAGATCTCCAGAGCAGGAGGCTCCACAACCTCTCTGGGCAGCCTGCTCCAGAGCTCCAGCAGCCTCACACCAAAGTTCTTCCTGATGTTGAGGTGAAACCTCCTGGGCTCCAGTTTGTGCCCTCTGCTCCTTGTCCTATCCCTGGCACCCGTGAGCCTGGGCCCTGCTTCTTGACACCCACCCCTCAGATATTTACAGACATTGATCAGACCCCTCTCAGCCTTCTCCTCTCCAGACTGAACAGCCCCGGGGCCCAGCCTCTCCTCATCACACAGACGTTCCAGACCCTTACCGTGTGTCTAATGAGGACAAGCCCCGAGCCCCGAGGCTGTCTCTCACCCCTGGGTGTATGTCAGAAGGAAGAGATTTCTATTAGCTTGCAAAGTGCCTCTGCAGCTCCTGCAGAGCCTGAACCAGCCCCTGGTGCTTATTCTGGTGGTGAGGGGATGATGCTCTGCACCTTTGGGTGCTGTGGTACCAAAGGATACTGATGGGCTTCTGGGGGTGAGCTTACTGCACTGCCCCTACAACACTGCCAGCTGCTCAGCATCCACTGCCAAGAAGTCATCCCTGGAAGCTATTTCAACACTTGCAGTCCCAGCACTGGCTCCTGCAGTGAACTGGGCTAAAGAGCCCCAAGTGCAGCCCCAGCAGGGCCAGCGTTTGCCCTCCAGGACCCCAGCTGCACTGCAGACTGTCCCTAGTGCTGTGCTGCTTACTGCACAGAGCTGAGGAATCCCCCAGTACAAACCTCGGAGGCTGAGAGCCACGGAGCTGAACAATAAAGGTCAGCAGCTGGAACTTATTGTTGAAAGGAAAGACAAATCCAGGATCACAGAGAAGGCTTTTATCAGCTCATGGGAAAATCCCTCCTGCAAAGTGTGCTGCAGTAAGGGGAAAATGCACAAGGAGAGGCTGAGAGAGCTGGGGCTGCCTAGCCTGGGGAAGAGGAGGCTGAGGGGGATCTGATCAATGCCTACAGATACCTGAGGGCTGGGGCCAGGGAGATGGGGCCAGGCTCTGCTCAGTGGTGCCCTGGGACAGGACAGGAGGCCATGGGCACAGACTTGAACAGAGGAAGCTCAGAACAGGAGGAGCAACTTCTTGAGTGTGAGGGTGCTGAGCCCTGGAGCAGGCTGCCCAGAGAGGCTGTGGAGTCTCCTGCTCTGGAGCCTTTCCAACCCCCCTGGCTGTGCTCTGGGTGCCCTGCCCTGGGTGACCCTGCTCTGGCAGGGGCTGGGACTGGTTGTGCTCTGGAGGTCCCTTCCAACCCCTCCCAGTCCCTGCTCCTGGCATTTCCCTGTTGATTCATTTTACAGCTTCCTGTTTCCTGCTTCAAATGATGCCCCAGTCACTGCACTCCTTTAAAACCACCAATTCAACCACAGCAAGCTCAACGTCTTCCTCTTCCAGCAGCAGCTTTGGAAGAGGGTTGGAAGCTGACTGTGTCACTTTGACACTGCTGCTTGGGCACACACCCCAGCTCCTCTGCAGCACCCTGAGGTGCTCACAGAGCAGCCAAAGCAGCCGGAGCCAGCAGCAGCAGCACTGCCACAGCTCCAGCCCTGCCCTGCTTTTGGGTGCAGCAGCAGCAGCAAAGGAGATTCTGCTCATCCAAAGAACCTGAGGTCTGTTTCTCACTGCGACAGCACAGCCTGCACCCCTTGGGGGAGCACCTGAAGGAATTGAGGCTCCTCTGCAAGAAGTTGTGCTGACAACACTCAGAGCTTCCAACCTGCACCCTCCATCCAGCTGCTGGGCACCTGCCAGCAATGTAGTCATAGTCTCATAGTAGTATCACAGTATCAGTCAGGGTTGGAAGGGACCACAAGGATCATCCAGTTCCAACCCCCCTCCCACGGGCAGGGACATCCCACACATCGAGTCTATCATCAGCAGTAAATTTCCAGATGACACCAAGCTGGGGGCAGGAGTTGATCTGCTGGAGGGCAGAGAGGCTCTGCAGAGGGACCTGGACAGGCTGGACAGATGGGCAGAGGCCAAGGGCAGGAGATTGAACACATCCAAGTGCCAGGGGCTGCACATTGGCCACAGCAACCCCAGGCAGTGCTACAGGCTGGGGGCAGAGTGGCTGAGAGCAGCCAGGCAGAGAGGGACCTGGGGGTGCTGGTGGACAGCAGCTGAACAGGAGCCTGCAGTGTGCCCAGGCAGCCAAGAAGGCCAATGGCATCCTGGCCTGCATCAGGAAGAGTGTGGCCAGCAGGAGCAGGGAGGTCATTCTGCCCCTGGACACTGCACTGGTTAGGCCACACCTTGAGTCCTGTGTCCAGCTCTGGGCTCCTCAGGTTAGGAAGGAGGTTGACTTGCTGGAAGGTGTCCAGAGAAGGGCAACAAAGCTGGGGAGGGGTCTGGAGCACAGCCCTGTGAGGAGAGGCTGAGGGAGCTGGGGTTGCTTAGCCTGGAGAAGAGGAGACTCAGGGGTGACCTTATTGCTCTCTACAACTACCTGCAGGGAGGTTGCAGCCAGGCAGAGGTTGGTCTCTTCTCCCAGGCCCCCAGCACCAGAACAAGAGGACACAGTCTCAGGCTGCACCAGGGGAGGTTTAGGCTGGAGGTTAGGAAGAAGTTCTACACAGAGAGAGTGATTGCCCATTGGGATGTGCTGCCCAGGGAGGTGGTGGAGTCACCTTCATTGGAGGTGTTCAGGAGGAGACTTGCTGGGGTGCTTGGTGCCATGGGTTAGTTGTTCAGGTGGGTTGGATTGGTTGATGGGCTGGATGTGATGATCTTGAAGGTCTCTTCCAACCTGGTGTAGTGTATTGTATTGTATAGATCAGGCTGGCCAGAGCCTCATCCACCCTCCAGGGACAGGGCCTCAACCACCTCCCTGCACAACCCATTCCAGGGCTTCACCACTCTCATGGGGAAGAACTTCCTCCTCACCTCCAGCCTGAAGCTCCCCACCTCCAGCTTCATCCCATTCCCCCTAGTCCTATCACTGCCTGAGAGCCTGAGGCAGTCCCTCCCCAGCCTTCCTGTAGCCCCCTTCAGATCCTGGAAGGCCACAATGAGGTCACCTGGGAGCCTTCTCTTCTCCAGCCTGAACAGCCCCAACTCCTTCAGTCTGTCCTCACAGGAGAGCTGCTCCAGCCCTCTGCTCATCCTCCTGGCCCTGCTCTGGACACCTTCCAGCACCTCCAGATCCCTCTTGCAATAGGGGCTCCAGAACTGGAGGCAGTACTGCAGGTGGGGTCTCAGCAGGGCTGAGCAGAGGGGGAGAATCCCCTCCCTTGCCCTGCTGGCCACACTTCTCCTGCTGCAGCCCAGGCTCTGCTTGGCTTTCCGGGCTGCAAGTGCACCCTGAGAGCTCCTGGGGAGCTTCTCCTCCCCCAGCACCCCCAAGGCTCTCTCCTCAGGGCTGCTCTCCAGCCAGGCCCTGCCCAGCCTGGATTTGTGCCTGGGGTTGCCTCCACCCAGCTGCAGGACCCTGCCCTTGGTCTTGTTGAAGCTCCTGAGGTTGGCTTGTGCCCACCTCTCCAGCCTGCCCAGCTCCCTCTGGATGGATCCTTCCCTCCAGCTGTCTGCTGCACCACACAGCTTGGTGTCATCACAACCTTGCTGAGGCTGCACTCAGTGCCACTGCCCATGGCACCCACAGAGATGCTGAACAAGCCTGGTGCCAGGGCTGATCCCTGAGGGACTCTGCTTGTCCCTGGCCTCCCCTGGGACATGGACCCCTGGACAGCCACTCTCTGGGTGCAGCCATCAAGCCAGTTCTGTGTCCACCCAGTGGTCACCCATCAAACCCGTGTGTCACCAGCCTGGAGACCACAGGTCCTGCACATCTGAGGGAGTTCCAGCAGATCTAATCACGAGAGGGCTGGAAGCCCCAGGCCCTGGGCAGCCTGCACCACAGACTGGAAGCTGCTGGCAAAGGTGAGCTGCTGGTGCTCCCCAGAGCTGCCCTAGCTCTCCAGGCAAGCCAGCCCAAGATTTCCTGCTCTCCCCTGCTCCCCAGCTGGGCCTGTGCTCGGGCCTCTGCCTTGCCTCGGCAGCACGCCTGCGGGTCGGTCAGGCCCTTCTCTGCCCCGCAGAGGCTTTCCAGCAGCCGGAGCGGCAGCGAAGATGGAGGCAGGGCAACACCTCCCTGGCTGCCCCGAGGCTGGGCTGGCACGGAGGTGGCACCTCCTGGGTCAGGAGGCTCGCACACCGCCTTGGGCACGCTGTGTGTGCTCCATGGGGTGCTCCAGCTGGGCAGGGCCCCGTGTGAGGAGCCTGGAGCAGGGGCAGCGGGCGGGAAACTGCCTTCCCGGAACCCGGCTTCTCTGGTGCCATTTGCACTCCTGCGTGAGGACGTGGTCAGGGTGTGATGCCTGCCAAGTGAACACAGCTGTGAAGGCACTTGGCCTGCCTGCTCTGCCCTGCTGAGGCCACATCTGGAATATTGTGCCCAGCTCTGGGCCCCTCAGCTCAAGAAGGACCTCATGTCCAGCCCAGAGCCACAACGAGGATGAAGGCAGTGCAACACCCAGGGTGCCATCTCCCTCCCCCCCAGTCCATCTCCAAACCAATCCTAATCTTTGCCCAGTCCTGTCTCCAGGCAAGGGCCCTGCCTCAGCAGACACAGCTGCACAGGACAGGTGATGCCTGTGTGCAGACTCAGAATCCATGGCAGGGACCCACAGGAGGGGGGTGGATTCTGCCCCTCTGCTCTGCTCGGACCCCACCTGCAGCACTGCCTCCAGCTCTGGGGCCAACAGCACAAGAAGGACCTGGAATGGTTGGAACAGGTCCTGAGAAGGCCATGAAGATGATCAGAGGGCTGGAGAACCTCCACCATGGGGCCAGGCTGGGAGAGTTGGGGCTGTTCAGCCTGGAGAAGAGAAGGCTCCAGGCAGACCTCAGAGCAGCCTTTGAGGGAGCTACAGGAGAGCTGGGGAGGGAGATTTGACAGGACAAGGGGCAGGGGCTTTGAGCTGGGAGAGGGGAGACTGAGCCTGGAGATGAGGAAGGAATTGTTGAGAGTGAGGCTGGGGAGACTCTGGCACAGGCTGCCCAGGGGAGGCTGTGGCTGCCTCCTGCCTGGAGGTGCTGAAGGCCAGGCTGGATGAGGCCCTGAGCAGCCTGTGCTGGTGGGAGGGGTCCCTGCCCATGGCAGGGGGCTGGAGCTGGAGGATCCTGAAGGTCCCTTCCAGCCCAGCCCAGCCCATTCTGTGACGTATGAACACCCCTCAGCACACCCAGGGACAGCCAGGCCCTCCCCTGGGCACGGACCCTCCTTACAGAGCTTTGATTTCCCAAGCAAGCAACATCTCCTCTCCAGAAGAACTTGGAACACACTGATCACAGAGCACAGAACAGCCTGGGCTGGGAAAGACCTCAAAGATCATCCACTCCAATCCCCTGCCATGGGCAGGGACAGCTCCCACCAGCACAGGTTACTCAAGTCCCCACCCAGCCTGGCTCTGAACACCTCCATGGAGGGGGCACCCACGACCACCCTGGACAATCCATTCCAGAGCCTTGCCACCCTCCTAGGGCAGAACTCCTTCCTAAGATCCATGGCTCCTGCAACTCAGAAACAAGCAATAGCTGTGGGCCATGAGCTCATGCAGACTAAAGCCAAGGCACGTGCTGGCAGGCAGAGGGGCAGTGAGAGTGCTCCACAGCACACCTGTGACAGGGCACGGACACCTGGCTCAGCCTGGGAGCTCAGAGCAGCTGCTTAGCTCCCCATGGGGAGCAGGAAAGCAAACACTCAGCTGTCTCCTACCCCTGCAAGCATCAGCCAGCTGAACAAAACCCCAGCCCCCACATAACCCTGCCCCACACACACAGCTTGGGGCTGCCATAACAATTCAAAGTTTCACTTTGCTGAAGGATATACAACAAAATCAATCAATCAATAATAAAGAGGCATCCTTGGTCCATTCTGTGCCAGCTGACAAAGAACAGAACCATAGAATCAATAAGGTTGGAAAAGACCTCAGAGCTCATCAAGTGCAACCTCTCACCCAACACCTCCTGACAACTAACCCATGGCTCCCAGTGCCACATCCAATCCCCTCTGGAACACCTCCAGGGATGGGGACTCCACCACCTCCCTGGGCAGCACATCCCAAGGGCCAATCTCTCTTGCTGGAAGAACTTTCTCTCACCTCCAGCCTGAACCTCCCCTGGCACAGCTTGAGACTGTGTCCTCTTGTTCTGGTGCTGGGGGCCTGGGAGAAGAGACCAACCCCCACCTGGCTTCAACCTCCCTGCAGGGAGTTGGAGAGAGCAAGGAGGTCACCCCTGATCCTCCTCTTCTCCAGGCTAAGCAACCCCAGCTCCCTCAGCCTCTCCTCATAGGGCTTGTCTTCCAAACCCCTCCCCAGCTCTGTTGCCCTTCTCTGGACACCTTCCAGCAGCTCAACCTCCTTCCTAACCTGAGGAGCCCAGAACTGGACACAGGACTCAAGGTTGGGCCTAACCAGTGCAGTGTACAGGGGCAGTGACCTCCTGCTCCTGCTGGCCACACTGTTCCTGATGCAGGCCAGGATGCCATTGGCCTTCTTGGCCCCTGGGCACACTGCAGGCTCATGTTCAGCCTCCCATCACCAGCACCCCAGGTCCCTCTCTGCCTGGCTGCTCTCAGCCACTCTGCCCCCAGCCTGTAGCACTGCCTGGCTTGCTGTGGCCAATGTGCCGCCCCTGGCACTGGCTGTGTTCAATCTCCGCCCTTGGCCTCTGCCCCATCTGCCCAGCCTGTCGAGGTCCCTCTGCAGAGCTCTCCTGCCCTCTAACAGCTCAACTCCTGCCCCCAGCTTTAATTCTAGGCTGCCAAGTCTGAGCTATTAAACCAAGCAAAGCAACAACAAAGCAAAAAGGAAGCCAGAGAGGGACTCTTGCAGCACTGTGCTCAATTCAGCTCCAGCTGGCAGGGAGAGCTTGGGGGGGAGCAAATAAAAGATCTCTGCATCCATGTGGTCCTAGGGGGTTGGGGTTTTTTCCTTTGCTGAATAACAATGTGATCGCACACTGCCAGGCAGCCCCTGCAGCGCCCCCCTCAGCCGGTTTGGGCTCCCAGCAGCTGTCAGATAGAGCCGGGCCAGACACAGAGCACGATTTGTGTAGAGCACTTCCCCAAAAGGACTCTCTGGCTGTCCCAGCCCAGATTTGGACCTATACAGGGAAGCAGCTTTCACAATGTGAACTTCTGCTGAAGACAGCTCTGAGAGGGAGCTGGGGGTGCTCAGCCTGGAGAAGAGGAGGCTCTGGGGAGACCTCAGAGCAGCCTGCCAGGACCTGCAGGGGCTCCAAGGCGGCTGCAGAGGGACTGATCCCAAAGGCCTGCAGGGCCAGGGGCAATGCCTTCAAACTAGAGAAGAGGAGACTTAGGATGTGAGGAAGAAGTTTCTCACTATGGGTTTGGTGGAACACTGGAACAGGCTTCCCAGGGAGGTGGTTGAGGTGTTCCAGAGGGGATTGGATGTGGCCCTTGGTGCCATGGTCTAGTCATGAGGTCTGTGGTGACAGGTTGGACTCGATGATCTTTGAGGTCTCTTCCAGCCTTGGTGATCCTGTGAGACTGTGAGGCTCCATCCCTGGAGAGATTCCAGGTGAGGCTGGACAGGGCTCTGGGCAACCTGATCCAGTGGAGGATGTCCCTGCTGAGTGCAGGGGGGTGGACTGGGTGACCATTAGAGGTCCCTTCTGGCCTGGATCATTCTGTGATTCTGATTCCTACAGCTTTGATCAGCTCACATAACTGAGTAATAGAAAGGTTCCCTGAGGTACAAACCAGGTTGTGTTTCTCCCCCAGTGACTGCAGATGCCTGCAGGCTCTCTAGCACCTCACACAACCACAGAATTGTCTGGCTTGGAAAAGCCCTCTGGGATCATCCAGCCCAACCATCAACCCCACAGCACCACAGCCACTAAACCATGGCCACAAGTGCCATGGCCACAGGCTTCTGGAACACCTCCAGGGATATCCCTTAATAGGCTCCCTCCTATCCATGGAGCTGAGCACAGGCTGAGGGAGCTGGGGGTGCTCAGCCTGCAGAAGAGAAGGCTCTGGGAGACCTCAGAGCAGCCTGCCAGGACCTGCAGGGGCTCCAAGCAGGCTGCAGAGGGACTGTCCCCAAAGGCCTGCAGGGACAGCCCCAGGGGCAATGGTTTGAAAGGAGAGCAGAGCAGATGGAGATTGGATGTGAGGAACAAGTTCTGCCCCAGGAGGCTGCTGGAACCCTGCAGCAGGCTGCCCAGGGAGGTGGTTGAGGCTCCATGCCTGGAGCTATTGAAGGGGAGGCTGGGCAGGGATGGACTGGGCAGGATCTGCTTGCAGGCATGCAACCCTCAAGAGAGATCCTGTGGACAGCCACCAAAGCAGCCCTGCTGCAGAGCCTTCAGGCAGTGACAACCCCACAGAAGGCTTCTTGTTGCCACAAACACAACTCTGCCCTCTAAAATGCATCTGGAGATGCCAAGCCCACCTCGTGTCCATGGCTGTCTCTTAGACTCCTCAGCCGTTGGTGACCTCTCCCTGCCGGCCTCCCCAGGGGCTGGGGCTGTGGAACCAGCATCCAGGTTCACCTCCACATTAGCAGAAGTGGGGCTGATACTTCTGGCAGTCCCTGCCCCAAGGTGGTCTCAGGGGGCTTTCCCTACACCCAGGTGGGCAGGGCTGCTGGACTGTCTTCACCCTGAACTGCCACCCCAGATCATAAATCATAGTCACAGAATGGGTTGGGCTGGAAGGGACCTTAAGGATTATCCAGCTCCAGCCCCCTGCCATGGGCAGGGACCCTCCCACCAGCACAGGCTGCTCAGGGCCTCATCCAGCCTGGCCTTCAACACCTCCAGGCAGGAGGCAGCCACAGCCTCCCTGGGCAGCCTGTGCCAGTCTCCCCAGCCTCACTGGGAAGCATCTC
>CM037644.1:1042603-1169451 GCA_015227895.2 Colaptes auratus
GTCCCTGCCTGTGGTGAGAATAGAATAGAAAGGAAAAGGAATAGGAATAGGAATAGATAGAGAAACCAGGTTGGAAAAGACCTTTGAGCTCATCCAGTCCAACCTATCCCCCAGCACCATCTGATCAACTCAACCCTGGCACCAAGGGCTCAGAGGCTCTTCCTAAAACACCTCCAGGGATGGGGACTCCACCACCTCCCTGGGCAGCACATCCAAGGGCCAATCTCTCTTGCTGGAAGGATTTCTTCCTCACCTCCAGCCCAACCTCCCCTGGCACAGCTTGAGACTGTGTCCTCTTGTTCTGGTGCTGGGTGCCTGGGAAATGAGACCAACCCCCTCATGCTGGATCTGAGGAACACTTTCTTTCCTGCAATGGTTGTCAAGGGCTGGCCCAGGCTGCCCAGAGCAGTGGTGGAGTCCCCATCCCTAGAGGGGTTTCAGAGCTGTGTAGGTGTGGTGCTGAAGGCTATGGCTTAGTGGTGCCTGGCAGTACCAGGGTAAGGGTTGGACTCCATGACCTTAAAGACCATTCTGTGATCCTCTGGACTGCACACCTCAGCCCCTGCCTGGTCACTCAGGAAGGCTCTTCTCATACTCCTCACCACAATCATGGAAACTCTTCACCTTAACCCTGCCCCTGGAGGGCCAGAGGTTGCCCTTGACTGCCAACAAGGACAGGACTGCAGGAGCAAGGGCAGCAGCTGGCTTTGTTCTGCAAACACAGATGTGCTCAAGAGTTGGTTGGATTTGGTTTTTCTGCTAACTGGGAGGTTTCTCACTCATTGCACTCCTGTGTTGCTATGGCAGCCTAAGATGCAGCACAGCAGTTTCCACCCAGCAGCTCAGACTCCAAGCTGCAGCTCCTCTTCCCCAGCACTGATTCACAAACTGAGAAACAAAGCCAGGAGAGAAAAGAGAAATCTTCCATTCACACCAGGGCAAAAAGTTTCCAGCTTCCTGTTCTTGACCCAAAGGAGCTGCTTGGTCATCACAGAAATAATGAGATGGATGTGTGAGCAGCTCAGCACCTCCCTTCCTTGGTGCCCTTCACCAGGTCAGTGAACCCTGCCTGCCCCAGAGGCAGCCTCTGCCAGGGCTTGCAGAAGAGCCAAACCAGAGCCTCCCTTCAGCAGCTGCTGATCACAGAACCACAGAATGCCAGGGGCTGGAAGGGACCTCCAGAGCTCACCCAGCCCAGCCCCTGCCAGAGCAGGGGCACCCAGGGCAGGGCACCCAGAGCACAGCCAGGGGGGTTGGAAAGGCTCCAGAGCAGGAGACTCCACAGCCTCTCTGGGCAGCCTGCTCCAGGGCTCAGCAGCCTCACACCAAAGAAGCTTCTCCACATGTCGGGGTGGAACCTCCTGGCTTCCAGCTTGTCCCTGCTGCTCCCTGTCCTATCACTGGGCACCACCACACAGAGACTGGCCCCTTGCTCGAGACCCCTGAGGTCACCCAGGCCAAGCTCACCCAGAGCTCCCAGTGCCACCACTGCTGCCAAGCCACAGCCATTAAACCACGTCCCTCAGCACCACATCTCTGTTGTCCCTTGTCCTGTCACTGGGCACCACCCAACAGAGCCTGGCGCCTTCCTCCTGATCCTCCCCCTCAGATATTTACAGATCAGACCTCCTCCCAGCCTTCTCTCCAGACTGAGCGGCCCCAGGGCTCTCAGCCTCTCCCCCTCACACAGATGTTCCTTCAGCAGCCTCGCAGCCTCTGCTGGACACTCTGTGGTATATCCCTGTCCCTCTTGAACTGAGGGAGCCCAGGACTGGACACAGAACTCCAGATGTGATCTCAGCAGGGCAGTGCAGAGGTGGTGGAGAAGCTGCCTTGACCTGCTGGCCATGCTCTTAGTGCACCCCAGAAGCACAAAGCCCATGCCCCGCTGTGTGAACCAGGGAAGCAGCTCCCTCTTTCCCCCAGGAACCTCTCTCATGAACTGAAAAATCCTGAGCTGCATCTTCCTAAAACACAGCAGAGAGTTGGTTTTCTGCTTTCCCAGCCCTCTCGGCAGGACAATGGTTGGAATGTAGATAAAAAGCAGGCAGCTCTCATCCCCCAGACCTCTTTCCCTATCAGGCTGCTGGTGTGCCCGGCTCAGGCCCCACGGGAACGAACAAAGACGAGCCCTGCCCGCCAGGAGTGCCGCAGCGGCTCCTGCACACGGGGGTGGGAATCCTGCCCCCCAGGCGGAGGGCACACAGAGACAAGGAGCTCTGTAGGTTAGGAGCTCGTTTGAAAGGCCAGCAGCTGGCCTTGGTGATCCTGAGGGTCTCCTCCAACCTGAATGTTCCTCTGATCCTCTGACTGTGTGATCCTCTCACTGACTGGGTGATCCTCTGGGTGATCCTCTGACTGGGTGATCCTCTGGGTGATCCTCTGACTGGGTGATCCTCTCACTGACTGTGTGATCCTCTGACTGTGTGATCCTCTGGGTGATCCTCTCACTGACTGTGTGATCCTCTGACTGTGTGATCCTCTGTGTGATCCTCTCACTGACTGTGTGATCCTCTCATTGACTGTGTGATCCTCTGACTGTGATCCTCTCATTGACTGTGTGATCCTCTGAGTGTGGATCCTCTGTTGATCCTCACTGGACTGTGTGTGATCCTCTGACTGTGTGATCCCTGTGTGATCCTCTCACTGACTGTGTGATCCTCTCATTGACTGTGTGATCCTCTGACTGGGTGATCCTCTCATTGACTGTGTGATCCTCTGAGTGTGTGATCCTCTGTGTGATCCTCTCACTGACTGTGTGATCCTCTGACTGTGTGATCCTATGTGTGATCCTCTCATTGACTGTGTGATCCTCTGACTGTGTGATCCTCTGTGTGATCCTCTCATTGACTGTGTGATCCTCTGACTGTGTGATCCTCTCATTGACCGTGTGATCCTCTCATTGACTGTGTGATCCTCTGACTGTGTGATCCTCTCATTGACTGTGTGATCCTCTGACTGTGTGATCCTCTGTGTGATCCTCTCATTGACTGTGTGATCCTCTCATTGACTGTGTGATCCTCTGACTGTGTGATCCTCTGAGTGTGTGATCCTCTGACTGTGTGATCCTCTCATTGACTGTGTGATCCTCTCATTCTGTGACTGTGTGATCCTCTGACTGTGTGATACTCTGACTGTGTGATCCTCTGTGTGATCCTCTGACTGTGTGATCCTCTCATTGACTGTGTGATCCTCTGACTGTGTGATCCTCTGACTGTGTGATCCTCTCATTGACTGTGTGATCCTCTCATTCTGTGACTGTGTGATCCTCTGACTGTGTGATACTCTGACTGTGTGATCCTCTGACTGTGTGATCCTCTCATTGACTGTGTGATCCTCTGACTGTGTGATCCTCTGACTGTGTGATCCTCTCATTGACTGTGTGATCCTCTGAGTGTGTGATCCTCTCATTGACTGTGTGATCCTCTGACTGTGTGATCCTCTGTGTGATCCTCTCATTGACTGTGTGATCCTCTGACTGTGTGATCCTCTGTGTGATCCTCTCATTGACTGTGTGATCCTCTCATTGACTGTGTGATCCTCTGACTGTGTGATCCTCTCATTGACTGTGTGATCCTCTCATTGACTGTGTGATCCTCTGACTGTGTGATCCTCTGACTGTGTGATCCTCTCATTGACTGTGTGATCCTCTCATTGACTGTGTGATCCTCTGACTGTGTGATCCTCTGACTGTGTGATCCTCTCATTGACTGTGTGATCCTCTGAGTGTGTGATCCTCTCATTGACTGTGTGATCCTCTGACTGTGTGATCCTCTGTGTGATCCTCTCATTGACTGTGTGATCCTCTGACTGTGTGATCCTCTGTGTGATCCTCTCATTGACTGTGTGATCCTCTCATTGACTGTGTGATCCTCTGACTGTGTGATCCTCTCATTGACTGTGTGATCCTCTCATTGACTGTGTGATCCTCTGACTGTGTGATCCTCTGACTGTGTGATCCTCTCATTGACTGTGTGATCCTCTCATTGACTGTGTGATCCTCTGACTGTGTGATCCTCTGACTGTGTGATCCTCTCATTGACTGTGTGATCCTCTACTGTGTGATCCTCTCATTGACTGTGTGATCCTCTCATTGACTGTGTGATCCTCTGACTGTGTGATCCTCTCATTGACTGTGTGATCCTCTGACTGTGTGATCCTCTGACTGTGTGATCCTCTCATTGACTGTGTGATCCTCTGACTGTGTGATCCTCTGACTGTGTGATCCTCTCATTGACTGTGTGATCCTCTCATTGACTGTGTGATCTCTGACTGTGTGATCCTCTGTGTGATCCTCTGACTGTGTGATCCTCTGACTGTGTGATCCTCTGACTGTGTGATCTCTCATTGACTGTGTGATCTGACTGTGTGATCCTCTGACTGTGTGATCCTCTCATTGACTGTGTGATCCTCTCATTCTGTGACAGTGTGATCCTCTGACTGTGTGATCCTCTCATTGACTGTGTGATCCTCTCATTCTGTGACTGTGTGATCCTCTGACTGTGTGATCCTCTCATTGACTGTGTGATCCTCTGACTGTGTGATCCTCTCATTGACTGTGTGATCCTCTCATTGACTGTGTGATCCTCTGACTGTGTGATCCTCTCATTGACTGTGTGATCCTCTGACTGTGTGATCCTCTGACTGTGATCCTCTCATTGACTGTGTGATCCTCTGACTGTGTGATCCTCTGACTGTGTGATCCTCTGACTGTGTGATCCTCTCATTGACTGTGTGATCCTCTCATTGACTGTGTGATCCTCTGACTGTGTGATCCTCTGTGTGATCCTCTGACTGTGTGATCCTCTGACTGTGTGATCCTCTGACTGTGTGATCCTCTCATTGACTGTGTGATCCTCTGACTGTGTGATCCTCTCATTGACTGTGTGATCCTCTCATTCTGTGACAGTGTGATCCTCTGACTGTGTGATCCTCTCATTGACTGTGTGATCCTCTCATTCTGTGACTGTGTGATCCTCTGACTGTGTGATCCTCTCATTGACTGTGTGATCCTCTCATTCTGTGACTGTGTGATCCTCTGACTGTGTGATCCTCTGATTCCCTCATTCTGTCCTTTGCAAACTTTCCCCCCGTTTCCTTTCCTACTGGGAGGACAGAAAGGAGAACCAGCCCAGGCCTTCGGTGTGGATGGCCCCGGCCTGCTGCCAGCACCAGCATTAACTCCTCAGCTAGGCAATGCCTAGGCACATGCAGCTCTCACTCTGCAGGAGAGGCAGGGCTGCTTCTCACATCTAAATACCACCCCCAGCCGCAGGGCAGATTGACAAGGGGACAGACAGACAGAGGCTGCTCAGCAGGTTTGCTGATGACACCAAGCTGGGAGGCTTGGCTGAGACACCTGAAGGCTGTGTGAGAGCTGGGCAGGCTGAGGGCTGGGCAGGGAGGAACCTGCTGAGGCTCAGCAAGGACAGGAGCAGAGTGCTGCAGCTGGGCAGGAACCCTCAGCCTCCTCTGCTCCAGGCTCAACCCCCCCAGCTCCCTCAGCTGCTCCTCCCCAGCCCTCTTCTCCAGACCCTTCCCCAGCTCTGTTGCCTTTCTCTGGACCCCCTCCAGCTCCTCAATGTCCTTCTTGGAGGGAGGGCCCCAAAAGTGAACCCAGGATTTGAGGTGTGGCCTCACCAGGGCCCAGTTCAGGGGGACAATCCCTGCCCTGCTCCTGCTGGCCACACCACTGCTGATCCAGGCCACACTGCTGGTGGCCTTCCTGGCCACCTGGGCACACCCTGGCTCCTGTTCAGACAGCTGTCAACCCACACCCCCTTGTCTGCCAGACAACTTTCCAGCCACTCTGCCCTGAGCCCAGCATGTGGAACATTGCCAGGTGTCTGTGTTCAGACTCCAAGTGGCAAGGAGCAATTGCCCCTAGCTCTACAAAGAGGTCCAAAGTGGTGTTTCAGACTCACAGCCCAGCAGGGAGCTGACAGCCAAGCTCCAGCATCCCCACAGAACTGGGCAGAGGTGAAAGGGTGCAGAAAGCCTGAGGATCTGGGTTGAGATCTCTCACCCATGGTGAAGGAGAGAGGCAGGGGGAAGCAGACAATCTGGCAAGGGAAAGCTGACCAAGGGTGCTGCCAAGTGCAGGCTCACAGCTGGTGGTGACCACTGCGAGGCTGCTGCTGGAGCAGGGTGGTTTGGAAGTCAGCAGAAGCTGTCCAGAGCAGGGCCTCGAGGAGGAGCAGAGGGCTGGAGCTGCTCTGCTCTGGAGACAGCCTGAGAGAGTTGGGGTTAGAATACAATAGAATAAACCAGGTGGGAAGAGACCTTCAAGATCATCGAGTCCAACCCAACATCCAACACCATCAAATCAGCTAACCCATGGCACCAAGCACCCCAGCAAGGCTCCTCCTGAGCACCTCCCAGGGATGGGGACTCCACCACCTCCCTGGGCAGCACATCCCAGTGGGCAATCACTCTCTCTGTGTAGAACTTCTTCCTAACCTCCAGCCTAAACCTCCCCTGGCGCAGCCTGAGACTGTGTCCTCTTGTTCTGGTGCTGGCTGCCTGGCAGAAGAGACCAACCTCTGCCTGGCTACAACCTCCCTTCAGGGAGTTGCAGAGAGCAAGAAGGTCTCCCCTGAGCCTCCTCTTCTCCAGGCTAAGCAACCCCAGCTCCCTCAGCCTCTCCTCACAGGGCTGTGCTCCAGACCCCTCCCCAGCTTTGTTGCCCTTCTCTGGACACCTTCCAGCAGCTCAACCTCCTTCCTAACCTGAAGGGCCCAGAGCTGGACACAGGACTCAAGCTGTGGCCTAACCAGTGCTAAGCACAGGGCAGAATGACCTGGCAAGGTCCCCCTGCAAAGCCCCTGTTGTACAGTCTGGAGAGGAGAAGGCTCCCAGGAGAGCTTCTGGTGGCCTTCCAGGATCTGCAGGGGGCTGCAAGACAGCTGGGGAGGGACTTTGGAGAGGGTGTCAGGGAGGGATAGGACTGGGGGGGATGGAGCAGAACTAGAAGTGGGGAGAATGAGATTGGCTGTGAGGAAGAAATTGTTGCCCAGGAGGGTGGTGAGAGCCTGGCCCAGGCTGCCCAGGGAGGTGGTGGCAGCCTCCTGCCTGGAGGTGTTTGCAGCCAGGCTGGAGGTGGCTGTGAGCAGCCTGCTGTGGGGTGAGGTGTCCCTGCCCATGGCAGGGGGTTGGGGCTGGCTGAGCCTTGAGGTCCCTTCCAGCCCTGACAGCTCTGCAATTCCATGTTTCTGGCTGGCACAGCAGTGGCAGGGGGCTGGGCTCCCAGAGGCTTTCTGAGCCCCCTCTCTGGTCACCACATCTCTCTGTCAGAGCCAGCAGTGGCACTGCACTGCTGATGCCCCCCACAGACGCCTCCTCCTCAGCACTGCCCTGCACTGCTCCATCTGCTTGCAGCTCTGATCCTTCTCAGCTGAGGAATCACTGCAAGAAGCTAATTTCAATGAAAACTCACATAAAATTCCATTTCCTCCAGTGCATGAATCCAAAGTTATTATCTCCAAGCACCACTTGAGCCAGCTCTAATTTTGCTGCTGAATGAGCAGCAACAGTTTAAAGCATTCTTGCCACAGAAAGCCCCAAACCTGGCTCCAAAGAGGTCATGCCCAGGCCTGACCTCCTGACCCTGATGGCCATGCTTGGTCTCCACACCTTAGGGCAGGATTTGTCCCTCTCTGCAGCACTGCAAGGCTTCTTTGGGCTGCACCCTGGCATCATGGGGAATGGTGCCACAGCCAGCTGGCAGCCAGGCACCAGTGGTGTGCCCCAGGGATCAGTGCTGGGCCCCAGCCTGCTCAATATCTCTATTGATGATCTGGAGGAGGGGCTGGAGTCCATCAGCAGTAAATGTGCAGATGGCACCAAGCTGGGGGCAGGAGTTGATCTGCTGGAGGGCAGGAGAGCACTGCAGAGGGACCTCGACAGGCTGGGCAGATGGGCAGAGGCCAAGGGCAGGAGATTGAACACAGCCAAGTGCCAGGGGCTGCACATTGGCCACAGCAACCCCAGACAGTGCTACAGGCTGGGGTCAGAGTGGCTGAGAGCAGCCAGGCAGAGAGGGGCCTGGGGGTGCTGGTTGGTGGTAGGCTGAACATGAGCCAGCAGTGTGCCCAGGCAGCCAAGAAGGCCAATGGGGCATCCTGGCCTGCATCAGGAAGAGTGGGGCCAGCAGGAGCAGGGAGGTCATTGTGCCCCTGCACACTGCACTGGTTAGGCCACACCTTGAGTCCTGTGTCCAGCTCTGGGCTCCTCAGTTTAGGAAAGCTGTTGAGCTGCTGGAAGGTGTCCAGAGAAGGGCAACAAAGCTGGGGAGGGGTCTGGAGCACAGCCCTGTGAGGAGAGGCTGAGGGAGCTGGGGTTGCTTAGCCTGGAGAAGAGGAGGCTCAGGGGAGACCTCATTGCTCTCTCCAACTCCCTGAAGGGAGGTTGTAGCCAGGTGGGGGTTGGTCTCTTCTCCCAGGCAGGCAGCACCAGAACAAGAGGACACAGTCTCAAGCTGTGCCAGGGGAGGTTTAGGCTGGAGGTGAGGAACAAATTCCTCCCAGCAAGAGAGATTGGCCCTTGCAGCCCCCAGCACTGCCTCCATCACCTGGGAGCAGGGGAGGAGAGGCACTCTGCACTCTCTTCCTGCCAGCTCCTGCCTGCACACTGCCCTGCAGGAGAGTGCTCAGAGTAGAGCAAAGTTTAAAGCTGTGATTTGCTATGGGCAGCACTGTCCTGCTCCCAGCCCACTCTGCTTTGCTTCCTGCCAGCACAGGCAGGGACTGCTAAGCCATTCTCATTCCTGCAGTGGAATCTGAATAGAGTCTTAGGGGTAAACAGGATTCCAGGTAACAGTTTCCCCCTGCACTGCTGTGCTCTCAGCTCTCATCAGACATTCCAGGGAAGCAGCTCCTCAGCACTTTGGTTTTTTCCTGTTATTTCATTAGGCCTCAAACCAAAACCATTTCTGCACAAATCATTTCATGCACTGCAAGGCTTCCATCTCAGCTTGCTTCTGAAAACAGAGAAGCATTTAGAACACTCTGCCCAGGGAGAATCAGCAAACCAGAGGGTTGGATCTGCTTTGGAAAAGGCCTTTGAGCTCAGCCAGTCCAACCAGCAGCCCAGCCCCACCATGGCCCCAGCTGCCATGGCCCCAGGGGTCTGGAACCCCTCCAGCCATGGGGACTCCACCACCTCCTGGGCAGCCTCTGCCAGGCCCTGACCACTCTGGCACCAAAGACATTTTTCCCCCTCTCCAACCTCAGCCTCCCCTGGCACAGTTTCAGGCCAGTTCATAGAATCATAGAATCAGTAAGGTTGGAAAAGACCTCAGAGCTCATCAAGGCCAACCTCTCACCCAACACCTCCTGACAACTAAACCATGGCTCCCAGTGCCCATCCAATCACCTCTGAAAACCCTCCAGGGATGGGACTCCACCACCTCCCTGGGCAGCACATCCCAAGGGCCAATCTCTCTTGCGGGAAGAATTTCTTCTCACCCCAGCCTGAACCTCCCCTGGCACAGCTTGAGACTGTGTCCTCTTGTTCTGGTGCTGGCTGCCTGGCAGAAGAGACCAACCCCCACCTGGCTACAACCTCCCTTCAGGGAGTTGTAGAGAGCAATGAGGTCACAGGTTGGAAGGGAGCATCCAATTCATCTTGTGCAAGCCCTGCAGGCAGCAGGGACCCCTCCAGCCAGAGCAGGCTGCCCAGGGACACAGCCAGGCTGAGCTTGGATGGCTCCAGGGATGGAGCCTCAAGCACCTCCCTGGGCAGCCTGTTCTGGAGTCTCACCACCCTCATGGGGAAGAATTTCTTCCTAATATCCAGCCTAAATCTGCCCTTCTCAAGCTTTAATCCTCATCCTATCCCCACAGCCCCTTCTGAGCAGTCCCTCCCCAGCTGCCTGCAGCTCCCCTGCAGGGTTTGAACTGCAGCTCTGAGGTCTGCCTGGAGCCTTCTCCTCTCCAGGCTCAACAGACTCTTCTCATCCTGTCCCCATAGCAGAGCTTCTCCAGACCACTGATCATCTTTGTAGCCTCCTCTGGACCCTCCCCAGCAGCTCCAGGTCTCTTGTGCTGGGTTCCCACCGCTGGACACAGCCCTGAAGGTGAGGAGCCCAGAGCAGAGGAGCAGGATCCTCTCTCTCCATCTCTGGCAATGGGCACTGGCAGCACAGAAGGCCAAGGGCAGCCTGAGGCTGTGCTGCCAGTGCCCATTGCTGCCTCCTGCCCAGCTTCTCCCCCCCCACCCCCAAGGCCTTCTCTGCAGGGCTGCCCCAGCCTGCACTGGTCTCCAGCTCCAGATTCCCAGCCCTGTGTGCAGGACAGTTCCTAGCTTTTCGGGGTGCAAGGAGTGCAAGTTTCAGCTGTTTGTGTGCAAGCTGTCAAAGACTGCCTTGCTCTAAAGCTCTGATTCCCACCTCAGCACACTTGGAAGCTGACCTGGTTTCATCAGGCTCAGGTCAGGAAATGCAGCTGGCAACTGATGCCAGATGAAAGCAGCAGCACTGCCAGGCTGCAGCCAGGGTGCCCAGCAGCATCCAGCAGGTAGGAAGAAGTTTTGTTGCTGTGTTTCTGTGCACTGGGTGAATGCAAGCACCTGGCAGCACTGCTGGAGTGGTAATGAATGGTACTTGAGTGGATCAAGCTGAGATAGAGCCACAGAATGATTCTTGGCTTGGAAGAGACCTTTGAGATCTCCAAGTCCAAGCACTCACCCAGAGCTCACAATCCACCACTGCTGCTGAGCCACCCTGCCTGAGAACCCTTGACAGGAAGAAACCTCTCCTGACATCCAACCTGAACCTCCCCTGGCACAGCTTGAGGCTGCCTCCTCTTGTCCTGTCACTTGTTGCATGTGAGAAGAGCCCAACCCCCACCTGGCTCCAGCCTCCTCTCAGGGAGCTGTGGAGAGCAGTGAGGTCTCCCTCAGCCTCCTCTGCTCCACACTGAAACACCCCCAGCTCCCTCAGCTGCTCCTCCCCAGCCCTCTTCTCCAGACCCTTCCCCAGCTTGGTTGCCCTTCTCTGGCCCTGCTCCAGCAACTCAATGTCTTTCTTGGGGTGAGGGCCCCAAAACTGAACCCAGGACTCAAGGTGTGGCCTCAGCAGTGCTGATTACAGGGGGACAATCCCATCCCTAGGCCTGCTTGGCCATGCTGTTCCTGATCCAAGCCAGGATGCCACTGGCCACCTGAGCTCACCTTCAGCTGGCCAGCAGCCAACCCCCCCAGGTCCTTCTCCACAGAGCAGCTCTCCTGCCTCTCTGCCCCAAGCCTGTGATGCTGCATGGGGTTGTGGTGGTCCAAGTGCAGCACTCAGCACTTGACCTTATTGAATCTCATCCTGCTGGCCTCAGCCCATGGCTGTGACTGCCCTCAGCCCAGGGCTGGGACTGCCCTCAGCCCAGGGCTGTGACTGCCCTCAGCCCAGGGCTGTGACTGCCCTCAGCCCAGGGCTGTGACTGCCCTCAGCCCAGGGGTGGGACTGCCCTCAGCCCATGGATGGGACTGCCCTCAGCCCAGGGGTGGGACTGCCCTCAGCCCAGGGGTGTGACTGCCCTCAGCCCAGGGGTGTGACTGCCTCAGCCCAGGGCTGTGACTGCCCTCAGCCCATGGCTGTGACTGCCCTCAGCCCATGGCTGTGACTTGCCCTCAGCCAGGGTGGGACTGCCCTCAGCCCAGGGCTGGGACTGCCCTCAGCCCAGGGCTGTGACTGCCCTCAGCCCAGGGGTGGGACTGCCCTCAGCCCAGGGTGGGACTGCCCTCAGCCCAGGGGTGTGACTGCCCTCAGCCCAGGGGTGGGACTGCCCTCAGCCCAGGGCTGTGACTGCCCTCAGCCCATGGCTGTGACTGCCCTCAGCCCAGGGCTGTGACTGCCCTCAGCCCATGGCTGTGACTGCCCTCAGCCCAGGGCTGTGACTGCCTCAGCCCCATGGCTGTGACTGCCCTCAGCCCAGGGCTGTGAATGCCCTCAGCCAGGGGTGGACTGCCCTCAGCCCATGGCTGTGACTGCCCTCAGCCCAGGGCTGTGACTGCCCTCAGCCCAGGGGTGGGACTGCCCTCAGCCCAGGGGTGGGACTGCCCTCAGCCCAGGGGTGGGACTGCCCTCAGCCCAGGGCTGTGACTGCCCTCAGCCCAGGGCTGGGACTGCCCTCAGCCCAGGGGTGTGACTGCCCTCAGCCCATGGATGGGACTGCCCTCAGCCCAGGGGTGGGACTGCCCTCAGCCCATGGCTGTGACTGCCCTCAGCCCAGGGGTGGGACTGCCCTCAGCCCAGGGGTGGGACTGCCCTCAGCCCAGGGCTGTGACTGCCCTCAGCCCAGGGCTGTGACTGCCCTCAGCCCATGGCTGTGACTGCCCTCAGCCCATGGATGTGACTGCCCTCAGCCCAGGGCTGTGACTGCCCTCAGCCCATGGATGTGACTGCCCTCAGCCCATGGATGTGACTGCCCTCAGCCCAGGGGTGGGACTGCCCTCAGCCCATGGATGTGACTGCCCTCAGCCCATGGCTGTGACTGCCCTCAGCCCATGGCTGTGACTGCCCTCAGCCCAGGGCTGTGACTGCCCTCAGCCCAGGGGTGGACTGCCCTCAGCCCAGGGGTGGGACTGCCCTCAGCCCAGGGCTGTGACTGCCCTCAGCCCAGGGGTGGGACTGCCCTCAGCCCAGGGCTGTGACTGCCCTCAGCCCAGGGGTGGGACTGCCCTCAGCCCAGGGGTGGGACTGCCCTCAGCCCATGGATGGGACTGCCCTCAGCCCAGGGGTGGGACTGCCCTCAGCCCAGGGCTGTGACTGCCCTCAGCCCAGGGGTGGGACTGCCCTCAGCCCATGGATGTGACTGCCCTCAGCCCATGGATGTGACTGCCCTCAGCCCAGGGGTGGGACTGCCCTCAGCCCAGGGTGGGACTGCCCTCAGCCCATGGATGTGACTGCCCTCAGCCCATGGATGGGACTGCCCTCAGCCCATGGATGGGACTGCCCTCAGCCCAGGGGTGGGACTGCCCTCAGCCCAGGGGTGGGACTGCCCTCAGCCCATGGATGGGACTGCCCTCAGCCCATGGATGGGACTGCCCTCAGCCCAGGGGTGGGACTGCCCTCAGCCCAGGGGTGGGACTGCCCTCAGCCCATGGCCTGGCCAGGTCCCTCTGCAGAGCCTCCCTGCCTGCTGTCACCTGCAAGCGATGCTGCTCCGCTCGACAGCACAGACTTGAGCTGTGTTTGGTGGTGCTCAGGCCCCTGGGAAGAGCCTTTTCTCAGGACCTGGCCACTCAGGAGACCATTTGGACACCACATGGTGCTGCTGGTGGTCGGGGTGAGGATGGGTGAGGCAGGGAGGGAAAGGCTCAGCACAGTTGATTTGGAACACTTCCAGTGCTGGTGCAGGTGCAGGGTAGGATCCAGTTCACATCCTCCTCAGCCCAGCAGCTTAAGCCAGTCTGGAGTCAGGCTCAGCAGTGGCAGCAGCCAGGAAGGACATCCTGCAGAGCAGCAGCAGCACTGAGTGGGGAGCAGCAGCAAGGAACATTTGGTGATGACAGCAAGAGGGGAGGAAGAGGAGCCAGAGGCTAGACAGGAAGAACATGGCAGTGCAGGGCCAGGCTCAGCAGGAGCTCTGCCCCAGGGGCAGCCTCCACAGTGAGCCCAGCAGCTCCTGGCTGAACACAGGGAGCCTCCATATGCCACAGGGAGAGAGCATCCTGTCTTGGTGCAGCTCAAGGTATCATCATAGTACCATAGAATCAGTCAGGGTTGGAAGGGACCACAAGGATCATCCAGTTCCAGCCCCCCTGCCATGGGCAGGGACACCCCACACTAGAGCAGCCTGGCCACAGCCTCATCCAGCCTGGGCTTAAACACCTCCAGGGACAGGGCCTCAACCACCTCCCTGCACAACCCATTCCAGGGCTTCACCACTCTCCTGGGGAAGAACTTCCTCCTCACCTCCAGCCTGAATCTCCCCACCTCCAGCTTCATTCCATTCCCCCTAGTCCTATCACTCCCTGAGAGCCTGAGCAGTCCCTCCCCAGCCTTCCTGTAGCCCCCTTCAGATCCTGGAAGGCCACAATGAGGTCACCTGGGAGCCTTCTCTTCTCCAGCCTGAACAGCCCCAACTCCTTCAGTCTGTCCTCACAGGAGAGGTGCTCCAGCTTGCAGTGATGGATTGCCCTCAGGAAAATTCAATTACCACAGCGGTGTAAATAAGGAATTAATCAGAGGGAAGGTGCAGGCAGGCCAAGCCAGGCTGCTCCTGCACTGGGCACTGCCAGAAAGGATGAATAGAATAGAATAGAATAGAATAGAATAGAATAGAATAGAATAGAATAGAATAGAATAGAATTAACCAGGTTGGAAGAGACCTTCAAGATCATCAAGTCCAACCCAGCATCCAACACCACCTAATCAACTAACCCATGGCACCAAGCACCCCAGCAAGGCTCCTCCTGGACACCTCCAGTGATGGGGACTCCACCACCTCCCTGGGCAGCACATCCCAATGGGCAATCACTCTCTCTGTGTAGAACTTCTGCCTAACCTCCAGCCTAAACCTCCCTGGCACAGCTTGAGACTGTGTCCTCTTGTTCTGGTGCTGGGGGCCTGGGAGAAGAGACCAACCCCCACCTGGCTGCAACCTCCCTGCAGGGAGTTGTAGAGAGCAATAAGGTCACCCCTGAGTCTCCTCTTCTCCAGGCTAAGCAACCCCAGCTCCCTCAGCCTCTCCTCACAGGGCTGTGCTCCAGACCCCTCCCCAGCCTTGTTGCCCTTCTCTGGACACCTTTCAGCATCCCAACATCCTTCCTAAGCTGAGGGGCCCAGAACTGGACACAGGAGTCAAGTATTCACTCCCTGAAGGACTTGGGAAGCTGATTCCTCTCCTTCCACCCCACCAGGCTCCTGTACTGCCTCTGCAGGGGCTTGCAAGTGAGATTGAGTGGCAGGGCAGGACACGCTGGTCTGAAGAGGTCCAACAGCAGCAGCCTGCCCTGCTGCCACTGCAGCTGTGGCACTGCCCAGCCGTATCAAAGCCCATCCCAAAGGTTGCCACTTCAGGCACTCCCAAGTCGCCTGCAGCCTCAGAACATCAGCTGCAGTGAACCAAACATTGTGACAGGACAAGACCACACACTGCAGCAGCTGCCCTTCCACCACACCATGCTCACTTGCCTTGCAGGAGCCCTCCTGGCAGCACAGAGGCTCAAACACTGGGGCTCTGCACCAGTGATGTCCAGGGGGGATGTTCAGAGCCACAGAATGGGCTGGGTTGGAAGGGACCCCAAAGCTCAACCAGTGCACCCCCCTGCAGGCAGCAGGGACATCCTCCACTGGATCAGGCTGCCCAGAGCCCTCTCCAGCCTCACCTGGAACAGCTCCAGGCATGGAGCCTCAACCACCTCCCTGGGCAGCCTGCTGCAGGGTTCCAGCAGCCTCCTGGGGCAGAACTTGTTCCTCACATCCAATCTCCATCTGCTCTGCTCTCCTTTCAAACCATGGCCCCTGGGGCTGTCCCTGCAGGCCTTTGGGAACAGTCCCTCTGCAGCCTGCTTGGAGCCCCTTCAGGGACTGGAAGGCTGCTTTGAGGTCTGCCTGGAGCCTCCTCTTTTCCAGGATGAACAACTCCAACCCTCTCCTCCTGTTCCCATAGCAGAGGAGCTGCAGCCTTCTGATCCTCTGCTGGACCTGCTCCATCAGCTCCAGGTCCCTCCTGTGTTGAGGTCTCCATATCTGGAGACAGCCCTGCAGGTGAGGTCCCCCCAGAGCAGAGCAGAGGGGCAGATTGCTCTCTCCAGCTCTGGCCACACTGCTGTGGATGCAGCCCAGGCTGCCCCTGGCCTGCAGTCTGACATCCAGCAATCAATTGCTGACCTCAGAAAACTATTTGCTGAGCCAGAGCCCTGTTTATGCCTTTGCATTTCAGCTGCAGGAATCAAAACCATGAAGGGAAGAGATGTGGGGAGGCTCCATTAGCATCAGTGGCACATCAAAGTGCCACTGCACACTGATAACAACACCCAGCTGAAATGGCTCCTTCACAGAGCTCTGGTGGAGCTCTGACTGCAGAATAAGGCAAGTTGATGTTTGTGAGGATTCTTTTCAACAGCCATGAAACAAGAGGGTGGAAATCTCTCTGTTCAGGCTCACTGTCCTGCTCTGACATACTGCCCACAATGCTTTTGTTCTGCTTCCCTTTTGAACAGCAGAGAAGGCTTTGATATCCCTCCAGGAGAGGTGCAAGGCTGGATTTGAACACCAGCCTCTAATCCTTGCTTTCTCTGCTCCTTGCAGAACAAAGAATGAGCCTAACCTGCCCCCAGAGAAAGGCTTTCACAGCTGCTGGGGGGGGAAATAATACAAGTAATAAGAAACAACAAAGAAAAGATTGAAAAGAAAACAGAAAGGAAAAAAGAAAGGGAAAAAAAGAAATATGAAGGGGGTGGGGAAGGAAGAAAAAAGAGAAAAAAGTACCAGAAAAGAAGAAAAAAAGAAGTAGGGGAAGAAAGGAAGACATAAAAAGAAAAGAGTACCAGATAAAAAGAAGAAAAGAGAGAAGTAGGGGAAAAAAGGAAGAAAACAAAAAGGATGTAGGGAAAAGTGTAGCTCCCTTTGATTTTTTGGTTAAAATGAAGAAAACCCAAAAAACAGGAAAAGAAAACTGGAAAGGAGGAAAACCTGTCTCACAGAGAGCAGCAGCAGCTTCAGATGAGGTGTCCTCTGCCTCTTGTTCAGCATCTTTGTTGGGGCCATGGACAGAGGCACTGAGGCTCCCTCAGCACCAAGCTGTGTGGTGCTGCTGACAGCTGGAGGGAAGGATCCATCCAGAGGCACCTGGGCAGGCTGCAGAGCTGGGCCCAGGACACCCTCAGCAGGTTCAGCAAGGCCAAGGGCAAGGTCCTGCAGCTGGGGCAGGGCAATCCCAGGCACTGACACAGGCTGGGCAGGCACTGGCTGGAGAGCAGCCCTGGAGAGAAGGCCTTGGGGGTGCTGGGGGGAGGAGAAGCTCAGCAGCAGCCAGCAGTCAGCACCTGCAGCCCAGAGAGCCAAGCAGAGCCTGGGCTGCAGCCAGAGAAGTGTGGCCAGCAGGGCCAGGGAGGGGATTCTGCCCCTCTGCTCCACTCTGCTCAGACCACAGCTGCAGCTCTGGGGCCAGTGCTGGAGCCTCTGTGCCAGGAAGGCTCTGGAGGGGCTGGAAGGTGTCCAGAGAAGGGCCAGGAGGAGGAGTAGAGGGCTGGAGCTGCTCTGCTCTGGAGACAGCCTGAGAGAGTTGGGGTTGTGCAGGCAGGAGAGGAGAAGGCTCCCAGGAGACCTTCTGGTGGCCTTCCAGGATCTGCAGGGGGCTGCAAGACAGCTGGGGAGGGACTTTGGAGGGTGTCAGGGAGGGATAGGACTGGGGGGGATGGAGCAGAACTAGAAGTGGGGAGACTGAGATTGGCTGTGAGGAAGAAGTTGTTGCCCAGGAGGGTGGTGAGAGCCTGGCCCAGGCTGCCCAGGGAGGTGGTGGCAGCCTCCTGCCTGGAGGTGTTTGCAGCCAGGCTGGAGGTGGCTGTGAGCAGCCTGCTGTGGTGTGAGGTGTCCCTGCCCATGGCAGGGGTTGGGGCTGGCTGAGCCCTGAGGTCCCTTCCAAACTAAACCATTCTATGAATGTGTGAATACTCTGAGCAAAAGGCTCTGAGCTGAAGGACAGCAGCTGCTGGCAGACATTGATGATCTGGCTCTGCAGAGGCTTTCACTGCTCTGCAATTTGCCCTGCCTGACTGGGGGACAACTTCATCTCCCTTGTTTTACAAACAGATTCACAGCATGGGTTGGGTGGGAAGGGACCACCCAGCTCCAGCCCCCTGCCATGGACAGGGACCCCTCCCACCAGCACAGACTGCTCAGGGCCTCATCCAGCCTGGCCTTCAGCACCTCCAGGCAGGAGGCAGCCACAGCCTCCCTGGGCAGCCTGTGCCAGTCTCCCATCCTCACTCTCAACAATTCCTTGCTCCTCTCCAGGCTCAAAGCACTCATGGCCATTAGGTGTCTGTGGCTTGTGCACCACTTCAGCTCCTCCAGCAGTGTGTGCTGCAGCAGGACAGGTTGCACCAGCAGCAAAGCAGAGGGTGGCAGCTCTGCCCTCTTCCCATCTGCTGACTCTGAGCAGCAAGGCCTCCCTGCCACTGCTCTCTCTGAGTCCATCAAAACCACAGCTAATACAGAAGCATCATCCATAAAAGGTGCTCCAGCCCCTGGCCAGATGGAACATATGGAGCTGGTGTAAGACAGCAGCTCAGGCCAGGCTCCTGCTGCTTCCCTGCCACCTGAGGAGCCCAGGGGGCCCTGCAGCAAGCCCATCTGCTGGGGACAGCACAAGGAGCAGAACAGGGGCAAGCAGATAACTCCTTCAGGGAAGGCAGGGCTGCCTCCCTCATTTGCTCACAAATTACCCTGGAAAGCTTCCCAGACCACAGAGCTGCTCCCCTGCTTTGCAGCCCCATGGACAAGAATGAACAGGAAAGTGGAGCTGCTGTCCCTGGCTCTGTGGGGAGCTGGCACCTTTCTGTGGTGCTGCTGAGACATGGAGAACCACAGAAAGGGACCTCTGAGACCTTCTACTGCAACCTCCCTGCTGTGGACAGGGAAGTCTCTCAACTAGCCCAGCTTGCCCAAGGGCTCATCCAGCCTGGCCTTCAACACCTCCATGGAGGGGCCACCCACAACCTCCCTGTGCCAGAGTCTCCCAGCCTCACACTGAACAACTTCTTCCTCAGCTCCACTCCAAATCCAACCAACTCTTGAGCACATCTGTGTTTGCAGAACAAAGCCAGCTGCTGCCCTTGCTCCTGCAGTCCTGTCCTTGTTGGCAGTCAAGGGCAACCTCTGGCCCTCCAGGGGCAGGGTTAAGGTGAAGAGTTTCCATGATTGTGGTGAGGAGTATGAGAAGAGCCTTCCTGAGTGACCAGGCAGGGGCTGAGGTGTGCAGTCCAGAGGATCAGAGAATGGTCTTTAAGGTCATGGAGTCCAACCCTTACCCTGGTACTGCCAGGCACCACTAAGCCATGGCCTTCAGCACCACACCTACACAGCTCTGAAACCCCCTCTAGGGATGGGGACTCCACCACTGCTCTGGGCAGCCTGGGCCAGCCCTTGACAACCATTGCAGGAAAGAAAGTGTTCCTCAGATCCAGCATGGGGGGGTTGGTCTCATTTCCCAGGCACCCAGCACCAGAACAAGAGGACACAGTCTCAAGCTGTGCCAGGGGAGGTTTGGGCTGGAGGTGAGGAAGAAATTCTTCCCAGCAAGAGAGATTGGCCCTTGGGATGTGCTGCCCAGGGAGGTGGTGGAGTCCCCATCCCTGGAGGTGTTTAGGAAGAGCCTGGCTGAGGCCCTTGGTGCCAGGGTTGAGTTGATCAGATGGTGCTGGGGGATAGGTTGGACTGGATGAGCTCAAAGGTCTTTTCCAACCTGGTTCATTCTATTCTATTCTATTCCTATTCCTATTCCTTTCTATTCTATTCTCACCACAGGCAGGGACACCTCCTCAAGGCTCAAGGCCTCATCCAGCATGGCCTTCAGCACCCCCAGGCAGGAGGCAGCCACAGCCTCCCTGGGCAGCCTGTGCCAGAGTCTCCCCAGCCTCACCCTGAACAACTTCTGCCTCAGCTCCACTCTAACCCTGCTCTGCCTCAGCTCCAAACCATTCCCCCTCTTGGCCTGGCTCCAGACCCCCTCAGCAGAAGTCTCTCTGCAGCTTCCTGCAGGATCCCTTCAGGTCCTGGCAGCAGCTCTGAGGTGCCCCTGGAGCCTTCTCCTCTGCAGAGTGCTACAGCTGTCCAGTCTCACCAAGCATGGGGCTGTGCCAAGGTTTCAGAGCCTCGAAGTGACTCAGAACTTATCTCCTTTAAAGGCTGTGGTAGAGTCATTGAATCTTTTAATCTACAGTTCAAAGAGGAGAGAAGGACTTCATCCCAACCTAGTGGTCTGCTGGGGTGGGATCTCCAACAGCTGAGCAAGGATGAAAGGGAGCTGGTCACTGAAACTCACAGGGAGGAACAGCTACCTGGGGTGAGGAAAGAGCTTCAGAGCAAGCTGACTGCTGGGAGAGCCATGGAGAGGTGGCCACAACCCAGCCCGAGCCAGTGCAGGAGGAGGCTGAAAGTACCAAAGCACCTTGCTCACAGCTGTGCTTCACTCACCCCGTGCCAGGCAGGCACCAAGGCAAAGCAGGGTGGTGGCTGCCCCTTCCTCACGCATGCCTGCAGGGAGGCAAACCTTGCAGCAGCAGGGGGAAGCAGGGAGAGGCAGCAGAGCCCTGCCCTCAGCCCCTGCCCCTGCCCGGACAGGAGACCTGTGCTGGTGCTGAAGGAGGTCCCAGGCTCAGCTGGGGAAGGGTGGCAGCACCTCTGAGTGGAAGGAAGAACTGAGAACAGAGCTAGGAGGGAAAAAAGATTTCCATCAACCTAGGTTTTGGCCAGAGCCCTTCCCCCACCCCATGGCCATACCTCTGTGGAGACTGCAAATAGGAATCACTCTACTGAGTCACCCAGGCCTGTCCTGGCTCCAGGGCTGACCTCTCTGTCAGCCACATGGGCAGTGGCATGGAGGCAGCCTCAGCAGGTTGCTGCTGGCACCAAGCTGTGTGCTGAGCTGCACTCACTGGAGGGCAGGGATGGCATCCAGAAGGATCTTGACAGGCTTCAGAAGAGGCCAGGGCCAGCTGCAGGAGGGTCAACAAGTCACAGGGCAAGGTCCTGCAGCTGGGCCAGCCCCAGGCACCAATCCAGGCTGGGTGCTGAGTGGGCTGAGAGCAGCCCTGCAGAAAAGGCCTTGGGGGTGCTGGGTGCTGAGCAGCTCCCCAGGAGCCAGCAGTGCCCTCTGTGCCCAGCAGGCAGCTGTGTGCTGGGCTGCAGCCAGAGCAGGGTGGGCAGCAGGGCAGCAGAGGGGATTCTGCCCCTGGGCTCTGCTCTGGCCAGACCTCACCTCCAACCCTGCCTCCAGTTCTGGTGTCCCCAGCAGCAGAAGGACACAGAGCTGATCCAAGGGCTGGAGCAGCTCTGTGAGCACAGGCTGAGGGAGCTGGGGGTGTTCAGCATGGAGAGGAGAAGGCTCCAGGGAGACCTCAGAGCTGCCTGCCAGGACCTGAAGGGCTTCAGGAGAGCTGGGGAGGGACCTGGGACAAGGGCTGGGAGTGCCAGGCTGAGGAACAATGGCTTTGAGCTGGGAGAGGGGAGACTGAGCCTGGAGCTGAGGAAGGAATTGTTGAGAGTGAGGCTGGGGAGACTCTGGCACAGGCTGCCCAGGGAGGCTGTGGCTGCCTCCTGCCTGGAGGTGTTCAGGACCAGGCTGGATGAGGCCCTGAGCAGCCTGTGCTGGTGGGAGGGGTCCCTGCCCAGGGCAGGGGGGTTGCCATAGATGGTCTTTAAGGTCCCTTGCAAGCCATGACACAAGATTCTGGCTGGTAGGCTCTGCAGATGAGAACATTGACTGCTTCACTGGGGCGGCGAGCCCCCGCAGCCCGGGCCCCGCAGCACAGATGCAGGGGGGTACTTTTTATCCTCAATCTTAGTGAAACATAAACAATCACACCTCTGCCAATCTGCTCCCTTCCTTCCCAGAGAGCAGCACTGCTGCCAGGGCCTGATGCTGCAGGGTGACACCAGCCCCACACCTCCCCACACCTCCCCGCTCTGGAGCAGGCCCAGAGCAGGGCAACCGAGCTGGGGCAGGGGCTGGAGAGCAGGGCTGGGGAGCAGCAGCTGAGGGAGCTGGGGGGGTGCAGCCTGGAGCAGAGGAGGCTGAGGGAGACCTCCTTGCTCTGCAGCTCCTGAGAGGAGGCTGCAGGGAGCTGGGGGCTGGGCTCTGCTCCTGAGTAACAAGCTCCAGGTGGGGTCTGAGGGAGCAGAGCAGAGCAGAGGGGCAGAATCCCCTCCCTGTGCTGCTGCTCTCCCTGCTCTGGCTGCAGCTCAGCACTCAGCTGGCTCTGGGCTGCCAGGGACCAGTGCTGGCTCCTGGGGACTCTGTCACCACCTGACACCCCCAAGGCCTTCTCCTTCAGGGGTTGGGCTCTGCTCCCCAGTCTCAGGTGATGGAAGGAGAGGAACTGGCCTGGAATTGTGCCAGGGGAGGCTGAGGTTGGAGAGGAGGCAAAATGTCTTTGGTGCCAGAGTGGTCAGGGCCTGGCAGAGGCTGCCCAGGAGGTGGTGGAGTCCCCATGGCTGGAGGGGTTCCAGAGCCCTGTGGCCATGGCACATGGGGCCATGGTTGGGTGGCCCTGGTGGGGCTGGGCTGCTGCTTGGACTCAGTGATCTGGGAGATATTTTCCAAGCCAAACAATTCTTTGACTCTCTTCCATGGTTCTGTGAGGACCCTCCCCTGACAGCCAGTGCCTCACAGCCCCCCCTGCCAGCCACCCCAACGGCCAGATGGTAGCAGCCAATTATCCCCCTTGCATCCATGCAGGGCAACTCCTTTCCAGCCCAGGGATGAGGAAATTGACTTCCCAAGCAAGGTCTGAATTAAGTTCAAACACACCTGAACCAGCAGCAGCTCTGGTGGTGATGTTCCAGCCAAGTGCTGATGCAGTTCAGAGACTGCCTGGCAGCAGGACACTCCACCTCCACCCCTGAGGAGCAATATTCCCTGCTGGCCACTTTCCACCCCTGGAAAGCTCTGCCTGCAGCCTACTCCAAGCAGCCACAGCAGCCTCGAGAGGCCCTTGGCCCTGGCTTGGGCACACTCAAAGAGGTTTTTGCTGGGCAGCACAAGAGGACAGCACAGAGCAGAGGGAGAGGTTCAGATGCTGTCTCCAGGGTACTGAGTGACTCCAGTGTCACAGGGTGGGACACAGACTCATGGAATCATACAATCAATAAGGCTGGAAAAGACCTCAGAGCTCATCAAGGCCAACCTGCCACCCAACCCCTCCTGACAACTCAACCCTGGCTCCCAGTGCCACATCCAATCCCCTCTTGAACACCTCCAGGGATGGGGACTCCACCACCTCCCTGGGCAGCACATCCCAAGGGCCAATCTCTCTTGCTGGGAAGAACTTTCTCCTCACCTCCAGCCTGAACCTCCCCTGGCACAGCTTGAGACTGTGTCCTCTTGTTCTGGTGCTGGGTACTTGGGAGAAGAGACCAACCCCCAGCTGGCTACAACCTCCCTGCAGGGAGTTGCAGAGAGCAATGAGGTCTCCCCTGAGCCTCCTCTTCTGCAGGCTAAGCAACCCCAGCTCCCTCAGCCTCTCCTCACAGGGCTGTGCTCAAGGCCTCTCCCCAGCCTTGTTGCCCTTCTCTGGACACCTTCAAGTCTCTCAATGTCCTTCCTAAACTGAGGAGCCCAGAACTGGGCACAGGACTCAAGGTGTGGCCTGACCAGTGCTGAGCACAGGGCAGAATGACCTCCCTGCTGCTGCTGGCCACACATGCCCAGAACCAGGCCATCATTAAATGTGGGAGTGCTGGTGAGCAACAGGAGCCAGGAGCCAGCCCTGGTGCCATGCTGGGGTGCATGACGAAGAGTGTGGCCAGCAGGTCAGGGGGAGGTTCTCCTCTACCATTGTGCCCTGGTGAGACTATGCCTGGAGCTCTGGGTCCAGTTCTGGGCTTCCCAGTTCAAGAGGGACAGGGAACTGCTGGGGAGAGTTCAGTGGAGAGCTACAGGGTGATGAAGGGACAGGGAACTGCTTGAGAGGGTACAGCAAAGGGCAAGAAAGTTGGTTAGGGGAACAGAACTTCTGTCCTGTGAAGAAGACTGAGCACCTGAGGCTTCTTAGCCTAGAGGAGACTGAGAGGGGGGCACAGAAATGCTCACAAATGCAGCATGGGGGTCAGGAGGGCAGGGCCAGAGACAGCCCAGGAGGCCATGGACACAAACTTGAATGCAGAAAGTTCCACCTAAGCACGAGGAGGAGCTTTGAGAGTGGTGGCAGAGGCCTGGCACAGGCTGCCCAGAGAGGTTGTGGAGTCTCCTGCTCTGGAGAGATTCCAAAGCCACCTGGATGTGCCCCTGGGTGACCCTGCTCTGGCAGGGGTTTGGACTCCATTATCTCCAGAGGTCACTTCCAACCCCAACACTCTGTGATGCTGTGAGCACACAGCATCCCCCTTTAGGCTGCCCACTCGATGCAAGCTGCCCCCCTCTGCTCCTCAAACTCAGAGCAGAGTCCAAGGAAGGTCATCAGAAATGGCTGCAAGGCCAAAGAGAGGCAGCAGCTCAGGATCCCACAGGGAACTGCTCCTGAGCACAGATTCCAGAAGGCTGCAGGGGACTGGAAAGAGCTCTTGCATGTCCACAGCAGCAGCTAAATGGTTGCTTTCGCAAAGGTCAGAGAGCAGGACCCAGGGCTTTGTGCTCCTGATGCAGTAATTGTTTGACAATGAGAGCAGAGGCCAAGAGGCACTTCCCAGGATGTCATTCACAGCCCTGCAGAGCTGCAGTGAGTTCAGATAAATCTTCAGGAGTCTGGAGAAGAGGAATCTTCACAGCTTCACAGCTTGCACTGGGTTGGAAGGGACCCTCCAAGGCATCTTGTCCAAGCCCTGCAGGCAGCAGGGACAGCTCCAGCCAGAGCAGGCTGCACAGGGACACAGCCAGGCTGAGCTTGGATGGCTCCAGGGATGGAGCCTCAAGCACCTCCCTGGGCAGCCTGGGCCAGTGTCTCCCCAGCCTCCCTCTGCAGAGCTTCCTCCTGCTGTCCAACCTAACTCTGCCCTGCTCCAGTGCCAAACCCTTGTCCCTTGGCCTATCCCCACAGCCCCTTCTGAGCAGTCCCTCCCCAGCTGCCTGCAGCTCCCCTGCAGATCCTGAACTGCAGCTCTGAGGTCTCCCTGGAGCCTTCTCCTCTCCAGGCTGAACAGCCACAACTCTCAGTCTATCCTCATAGGAGAGGTTCTGCAGCCCTCTGAGCATCTTGGTGGCCTCTGGAGCCTCTCCATCAGCTCCAAGTCCTTCCTGTGTTGGTTGCTCAATATCTGGCCCCAGCCCTGCAGCTGAGGTCTCCCCAGAGCAGGGCAGAGGGGCAGGATCCTCTCTCCAGCTCTGGCCACACTGCTTTGGCTGCAGCCCAGGCTGCCCTTGGCCCTCTGTGCTGCCAGTGCCCATTGCTGGCTCCTGCCCAGCTTCCCCCACCAGCACCCCCAAGGCCTTCTCTGCAGGGCTGCTCTCAGTCTCACCACCCCCAGCCTGGGTTGGTGCCCAGGGTTGCCCTGACCCAGGTGCAGGACCTTGCACTTTGCCTTATTGAATCTCCTGAGGTTCTCCTCAGCCTCCTCTGCAGCCTGCCCAGGTCCTTCAGGCTGGCTCCCATCCCATCCTTCACTCTGATCAGCTTTCAACAATGCATGGACTCAGTTCACATCCTTGCTACCCATGCCAGGCAATGACCATCAGGCAGTGACTCACATCCTGCACACTCAATTGGTGTGAACAGTTTTCATCCCTCCTGTCTCCAAAGTGATTCAGCATGAAGAATTGCCCCAAAACCTAATGCCAGTCAGAGCTACAACCACAGCCAACAAACAACAGATCTCTCCCCTCATTAGTAACCAACTGCTATCATCCCGAGTTTGTTGTGCAGGCAAATAAGATCTCCAGAAAATCTCCCTGAGGCTGAAAACTGAGCAGGCACAAAAGGCTTCAGGAGTTGATGTGTTTAAAGCCCCAAAATCTTCATTATTCACAGAATGGTTGAGTTGGAAGAGACCTTAGAGATCCTCCAGCTCCAGCCCCCTGCCACGGGCAGGGACCCCTCCCCCCAGCACAGGCTGCTCAGGGCCTCATCCAGCCTGGCCTTCAGCACCTCCAGGCAGGAGGCAGCCACAGCCTCCCTGGGCAGCCTGTGCCAGAGTCTCCCCAGCCTCACTCTCAACAATTCCTCCTCCTCTCCAGTCTCAGTCAGCCTCTCCACTCTCCCAGCTCTCAAAGCCATGTTCCTCAGCTGGCACTCCCAGCCCTTGTCCCAAGTCCCTCACCAGCTCTCCTGGAGCAGCTTCAGCTCCCTGGCAGGCTGCTCTGAGGTCTGCCTGGAGCCTTCTCTTCTCCAGGCTGCACAGCCCCAACTCTCCCAGCCTGGCCCCACAGGGGAGGTTCTGCAGCCTCTGAGCATCTTGGTGGCCTCCTCTGGAGCCTCTCCAACACTTCCATGTCCCTCTGATGCTGGGGCACCAGAACTGATCATTAAGATCACTGAGTCTAAGCAGTATCTAACTCTACCAAGTGCAGTGCTCGACCTCAGCACCACATCCAGGCACAGCTCACTCTCCTGTGTCCCCAGTGCCAGTACCAGTGTTCTGTGCCAGGAGGCTGCTGGAGCACTGGCACAGGCTGCCCAGGGAGGTGGTTGAGGCTCCATGCCTGGAGACATTCAAGGTCAGGCTGGACAGGGGCTCTGCAGCCCTCTGATCATCTTGGTGTAGAAAGCCCTGAGGCTGCTGGAGCTCCATGACTTCAGCTGCTTTGCACATCTATCCCTGAAAGCATGTGGACAGTTCCTGGCTGAGGATGACTTCATCCCCATGCAGACAATGACTTCACTGACAGCTTTCCAAAGCTTACAAACCCCCAGGCCTCAGCCTGGGCACTGAGGACAGCAGGCAGTGACAGCCTCAGGAGCAAGGCCCCTTGGACATGGAGCACAGTGAGAGGTCAAGCACAGGCAGGAAGGTGAAGTGAGGGTGAGGATTCTGCTGGGCCCTCCAGCAAGTGTGACAGATGCCAAGCATGGCCTGAGGTGGAGCAGGAAGAGACAGCTCTGCTGTCCCCCAGAGCATCCTCACAGCCCAGCTTAAGGAGCGTGGGGTGGCTGAGGTGGACTGGGAGCAGCTGAAGGACACAGCTCAGGGAGTTGTGGTCAGGGGCAGAGTCTAGTTGGAGGCCTCTGGCTGGTGGTGTCCCCAGGGTCAGTGCTGGCTGCAGCCCTATTGAACATCTTCATCAATGAGCTGGATGAGAGGATGGAGTGGAGCCTCAGGCAGTCTGCTGAGGGCCCCAAGCCGGGAGCTGTGCTGCCACCCAGTGAGACCTGCACAGGCTGAGAGCAGAGGCCTGCCCCTGGGGAACAGCAGCCCCAGGGAGCACTGAGGGCATGAAGAGAAGTGTGGCCAGCAGGGCAAGGGAGGCTCTCCTGCCCCTCTGCTCTGCCCTGCTGAGGCTTCACCTGCAGTGCTGTGTCCAGTTCTGGGCTCCCCAGCTGCAGAAGGACAAAGAACTACAGGAGAGAGTCCAGCACAGGGCCAGGGAGCTGCTGAGGCACTGCAACAGCTCTCAGCTGAGGAGAGGCTGAGAGAGCTGGGGCTGCTTAGCCTGGGGAAGAGGAGGCTGAGGGGGATCTGATCAATGCCCTACAGATACCTGAGGGCTGGGGGGCAGGGAGATGGGGCCAGGCTCTGCTCAGTGGTGCCCTGGGACAGGACAGGAGGCCATGGGCACAGACTTGAACAGAGGAAGCTCAGAACAGGAGGAGCAACTTCTTGAGTGTGAGGGTGCTGAGCCCTGGAGCAGGCTGCCCAGAGAGGCTGTGGAGTCTCCTACTCTGGAGCCTTTCCAACCCTCCTGGATGTGTTCCTGTGCTCTGGCAGGGGCTTGGACTGGGTGATCTCCAGAGGTCCTGTCCAAGCCCTGCCATCCTGATTCTGTTGCAGGACAGCACCCCCCAGGCTGCACTGCTGCAGCCAATATTAGCTGGAGTGAACCAAAGGTCTGAGCAAGAGGCCCCTTCTGTCTGTGCTAAAGACCTGGAGATGTTTTCTCTTGTGCACAGAACAGCTGCTGCTGTTTGAGCAGAAGCAGAGAGCTCTGCTCCAACTGCTCTGCCTTGCTGCCTGCTCCACTGCCCAACTGGAACACCTTTGCCCGCAGCTGAAGAGGTCAGCCCCTGCAGTGCACCTGCACCCAGGGCTGCCCTCATACCACCAGCCTTCTGAATGCTGTAGTTTTATTAACATCTTAAGCTGGCATCAGAGGGAAAAACCCAGAAGCAGGCACACCTTTGGCTTTGCTCACACCTTTCCACCAGCAGAACCCAGTGCTCATCAAGATGACTTCATTGCAGGCAGCCCCTGGCTCCCCAGCCTGACAAGCTGCCCCCATGCACTGGATCCCTAAATCACAGCAACATCTGACAAGGCTTCAAAGGCCCTTCTTATGCTTTGCTAGAAGCTCTGAATTAATGTCTTCCCTCCTCTGCATGAGGAGAAGTACTAATTCTTATTAGAGATCCAAAGAGCCCTCAGAGGATGAATCACACCACAGATTACTCAGGTATTTGGTTCTCTGCAGATGTCCTGGCTCGCTGCTGCAGCTCCCTCCACCCTGCTCTGCTGGCTGCTCCTTGGGGCTTAGGCAGGCAAAGGCAAAGGGTCAGTCCTGGCCCTCCAAAACACCCTGGGGGAAGCATCAGCAAGCAGACCAGCATTGCATTTCCCCCTGCAGATGGCTGCTGCAGCAGGCTGTGCCCCACACTCACCCCTCACACACTGATGGAAGGGTTTCTGCATCAGGCCCAGCTCAGCAAAGCTGTGTCACACTGAGCTGCACTGCAGAGCTTTGTGGTCAGAGACCTCCCATGGCAGCTTCCATGGCTGTGCAAACCTGGTACAGCACACAGAGCTGGAATGGGCTGGGCTGGAAGGGGCCTCAAAGCTCAGCCAGCTCCAGCCCCCTGCCAGGGGCAGGGACCCCTCCCACCAGCACAGGATGCTCAGGGCCTCATCCAGCCTGGCCTTCAGCACCTCCAGGCAGGAGGCAGCCACAGCCTCCCTGGGCAGCCTGTGCCAGAGTCTCCCCAGCCTCACTCTCAACAATTCCTTCCTCCTCTCCAGTCTCAGTCTGCTCTCCTCAAGCTTCAATCCCTCTCTCCTCATCCTGTCACTCCCAGCCCTTGTAAGGGGACACTGACACTTGCAGGCAGCTATCCAAAGTCCAGCTGGAACCTAAAAAGGAGAGCTACAGCTTTTGTTTTGGTGGCAGCCTTGGAAGCAGTGACCATTCCCACTGCCTGGCCCAGGTTTCACAGACTCACAGAACATTAGGGGCTGGAAGGGACCTCCAGAGCTCACCCAGTGCCAGCCCCTGCCAGAGCAGGGGTCAGCCAGGGCAGGGCACACAGAGCACAGCCAGGGGGGTTGGAAAGGCTCCAGAGCAGGAGACTCCACAGCCTCTCTGGGCAGCCTGCTCCAGGGCTCAGCAGCCTCACAGGGACAAAGGTTTCCCTCCTCTTCCCCTGGCACCTCCTCTGCTCCAGCTTGCCCCCAGTGCCCCTTGTGCTGTGCTTGGCCATCCCTGAGCAGAGCCTGGCTCCAGCCCTGCACAGCTTTATCCCCAGCCATGAGGTCACCCTCAGGCTCCCTGCTCCCAGCTTAACCAGAGCTGTTCTCCCTCTGCCCCCACAGGCTGCTCACTCCCCACTGAGCAGCAGGCAGTGCCCTTGCACACACAGAACAGCTCTCACCCAGCAGAGCTCCCAGGCTCCTACCCTGCCCCCCAAGCCAGCACACGAGGAGCATTACCCTCTTGAGCTGCTGCTCATTGCTGTTGATGGAATCGATTCAGAATGCCATAAAGAGGCAGAGTTTCCTCCACCACTACCTTCAGGACAGTGCTTCAGAACAACAGCCTCCAAGGCAGCAAAACTGAGGAGTTTAATCTCACCTTCACATTGCTCAGAGGAAGAACAGCCAGAAAGCAGCAGGCCAAGGCAGCCAGAAGCATAGCAGCTGAGGGAATGAGGAGAAACTTCTCCACCGTGAGGCTGCTGAGCCCTGGAGCAGGCTGCCCAGAGAGGCTGTGGAGTCTCCTGCTCTGGAGCCTTTCCAACCCCCCTGGCTGTGCTCTGTGTGCCCTGCCCTGGCTGACCCTGCTCTGGCAGGGGCTGGCACTGGGTGAGCTCTGGAGGTCCCTTCCAGCCCCTAATGTTCTGTGAGTCTGTGAAACCTGGGCCAGGCAGTGGGAATGGTCACTGGGGTTTGGACTGGGTGATCTTCACAGGTCCCTCCCAGTCCCTACCCTTCTGTGATGCTGTCATTCTGTGACTCCTCTGGCTGCTCACCCAGCAGGCCAGAGAAGGCTCTCCAAGGAGCTCACAGCCTGCTCTCTGTGATTTGTTGGCAGAACTACTGGAACTGATGAGAAGAGAGCCTGAGATGAAAGCACTTAAAGAGCTACAGACCACAAGAGAGATTTACTCTGGGTGCCTATTGGGTTGTGTTCCCCCCAGAGGTCCTGCAGCTCAGGCCAGTGTAGATATTTGTGCTCTGACAACAGCAGGTCAGGCAAAATCAAAGGAACTGCTCTCCAGGAGCAGTGAGATGGGAGTCAGAAGGGGATGGGGCTGACAGGGAGCTTCCACTCCAGCCTGCAACACAACAAGAAGGCACCAAGGTGTCACACAGGCTCCACCAGCACCACTGTGCTGAAGAGCAGCCCTCAGGGCAGCAGGACACTGCACACAACATTGCTGCTAGCAGGGTGCACAGAAGTGGCACCCAGTGATGGAGATTCCCTGACACCCAAGGGTGCCCACTCCCACTTGGAGCTGTGCCACAGCACTGCCTCAGCAGCTGGTCACAGACACAGAGCCCTCTCCATCCACTTCGGCTCACAGGTGGCACTGGAATAGAAGGCATCCTCAAAAAGCATCTTGTGCAAGCCCTGCAGGCAGCAGGGACAGCTCCAGCCAGAGCAGGCTGCACAGGGACACAGCCAGGCTGAGCTTGGATGGCTCCAGGGATGGAGCCTCAAGCACCTCCCTGGGCAGCCTGGGCCAGTGTCTCCCCAGCCTCCCTGTGCAGAGCTTCCTCCTGGTGTCCAACCTAACTCTGCCCTGCTCCAGCTTCAAACCACTGTCCCTTGGCCTATCCCCACAGCCCCTTCTGAGCAGTCCCTCCCCAGCTGCCTGCAGCTCCCCTGCAGGGATTGAACTGCAGCTCTGAGGTCTCCCTGGAGCCTTCTCTTCTCCAGCCTGAACAGCCCCAACTCTCCCAGCCTGGCCCCATAGCAGAGGTTCTGCAGCCCTCTGAGCATCTTGGTGGCCTCTGGAGCCTCTCCATCGGCTCCTGGTCCTTCCTGTGTTGGTTGCTCCATATCTGGCCCCAGCCCTGCAGGTGAGGTCTCCCCAGAGCAGAGCAGAGGGCCAGGATCCTCTCTCCAGCTCTGGCCACACTGCTTTGGCTGCAGCCCAGGCTGCCCTTGGCCTTCTGTGCTGCCAGTGCCCATTGCTGGCTCCTGCCCAGCTTCTCCCCCACCAGCACCCCCAAGGCCTTCTCTGCAGGGCTGCTCTCAGTCTCACCACCCCCAGCCTGGGTTGGTACTGAGGACATGAAGTGTCCTTAAACTGTTCCATCAAACCCGAGTCTGCCCAGCTTTGGCTGCTTCCTTTGTGCTGCTCATCCTCTCCCAGTCCCTCTCCCTCCACCTCATCAAAGCTGCTCCGACAGCAGATGAGTGCAGCAGCCACTCACCACCTGTCAGAGCTGTCAGTGCAGAGGCTGCAGCTGTGGTGCAGCGCTGGCATGTCTCATAACACAGCTCCTGAGGCTTACCAGCAGCTCAGACTGCTTTAATGGAGCGAGATTTACGACAAGGAGAATCAATCCATCTTCAGGAGATAGCCTTTGTCCTGGCTGTATCTCCACCGTGCCAAGCCACTTACACATCTCCAGGCATCTGGAAACAGTTGAAGGCCTCAGCTGCCCTCTGTAAATCATGGGAGGAACTCCATTTAGGTCTCTGGTCCTGGTCCAGGTGTTCTGCTGTTAATCACAGATCCATAGGATGGGTTGGGTTGGAAGGGACCTTAAAGATCATCCAGTTCCACCCCCCTGCCATGGGCAGGGAGAGCTCCCAGCAGCCCAGGCTGGTCAGGACCCTCCCTTCCCATCCCATCCCAGGAGTGCTTGTGAGCAGCAGCAGCAGCTGTGTGCCTGCTCTGTAGGGCTGCACTCAGACAGCTTGGACACTTCTCTAGTTTTGCTTCAGCTTTTCTGCTGACAGATACTGGAACCGAAGTTCCCTCGAAGCTGACAGCCTTGCCCCAAGCTGCAGGGCACAGAGCTCTGCCTTTGCCCTTTCAGGTGGATTCCTCTCCAGCCTGAGGTGTACAGCTGCAGCCCTCCAGCCCTTCCACAACTCTTCACATCAATGTGTCCCTCCTGAAGCCCAGAAGAGAGATGAGCTATGTGCCAGGGAGCTCTCTGCAAGTGATGATCTAGCAGACACCTTTTAAGCATCTTTCCACTCAGACCAATCCCCTTCCCCTCCACCTTTTGCCCCCTTGCTAGGTCCTCAGGGAACCTGTCACCCTGCATGACTCAGCACTGCTCAGCCCACGCCTGGAGCACTGCCTGCAGGTTTGGTCCCTGCTGGACACAAGAGACGTGGACAGGCTGGAGAGTGCCCAGAGAAGGGCCAGGAGAAGGATCAGAGGGCTGGAAACCCTTCCATGGGAGGAGAGGCTGAGAGAGCTGAGGCTGTTCTGCCTGGAGAAGAGAAGGCTCAGGGCAGACCTTATCACCATGGAGCAGGCCACAGGGTGGCTGCCAGGAGGATGGAGACTCCCTTTGTACAAGGAGTGCCATGGAGCAGCCAAGGGGGATGGGGACAAGTTGCTGCTGGGGACATTCCCTTTGGCCTGCAGGAGGAAATGTTTGCCATGAGCACAGGCAGACACTGGGATCACAGAACCACAGAGCTGTCAGGGCTGGAGGGGACCTCAAGGCTCAGCCAGTCCCAACCCCTGCCACGGGCAGGGACACCTCACACCACAGCAGGTTGCTCACAGCCACCTCCAGCCTGGCTGCAAACACCTCCAGGCAGGAGGCTGCCACCACCTCCCTGGGCAACCTGGGCCAGGCTCTCACCACCCTCCTGGGCAACAACTTCTTCCTCACAGCCAATCTCAATCTCCCCACTTCTAGTTCTGCTCCATGCCCCCCGGTCCTGTCCCTCCCTGACACCCTCCAAAGTCCCTCCCCAGCTGTCTTGCAGCCCCCTGCAGATCCTGGAAGGCCACCAGAAGGCCTCCTGGGAGCCTTCTCCTCTCCAGCCTGCACAGCCCCAACTCTCTCAGGCTGTCTCCAGAGCAGAGCAGCTCCAGCCCTCTGCTCCTCCTCGGGGCCCTTCTCTGGACACCTTCCAGCCCCTCCAGCCCCTTCCTGGCACAGAGGCTCCAGCACTGGACACAGTGCTCTAAGGGCAGCAGTGGAGTGCCCTGCACTGGCAGGTTGAGACTCAGCTTGCCAGGGTGCTGAGCCAGCTGATGGCAACTGCACTGTCACCTGGAGAGGCTGGAGCAGAGCATCCTTGGGACCCTTCCAGCCTGGCAGGCTGGGGTTGTGTGTGACTTAATCCTGTTTGGCTTTGCCTTACAGCCCAGGAGCTCCTGCTGTTGCCATAACTCTATTGCACAAACACATCATTAATTAACCTCTCCCATGCAAACCAGCCATAATTGGTACAGCTGTCAATTAGAAGTAGGCAAAGTGCTAATGTTTGCCTGTGAGTGGATCTGGCAGGCAGAACACTAAACCAGGCACTCTTCTTTCAGAGAAGTGTGATTAGGATCTGCAATGGGTTTGGTTAGGAGAGGCCTTTGGGATGCACACATTCACAGCATGGCTCAGCTTGGAAGGGACCTTCAAGATCATCCAGCTCCAGCCCCCTGGAGCCTTCTCTTCTCCAGGCTGCACAGCCCCAGCTCTCCCAGCCTGGCCCCACAGGGGAGGTTCTGCAGCCTCTGCTCATCTCTGTGGCCTCCTCTGGAGCCTCTCCAGCAGCTCCAGGTCCTTCTTGTGCTGGGGGCCCAGAGCTGGAGGCAGTGCTGCAGGTGGGCTCTGAGCAGGGCAGAGGGTGACAATTGCTTTCCCTGACCTGCTGCCCATGCATCTTTTGATGCAGTTCAGGACACAGTTGGCTCTTTGGGCTGCCAGGGCACATTGCTGGTTCATGCCCAGCACCTCCAGCTGCTTCCCTGCAGAGCTACTCCCCAGCCACTCCTCACCCAGCCTGCATTTGTGCTTGGGATTGGCCCAACCCAGCTGCAGGACCTTGCCCTTGGCCTTGTTGAACTCCATGAGGTTGGATGGTACCCAGAATTGCAGCCTGTCAGGGTCCCTCTGGATGGATCCCTACCCTCCAGCCTGCCAGATGGGCCACAGAGCTTGGAGCTGTCATCTTTACATCCTTAGAACCACCTTTGACAGAGGGAGAAACCCATCCCTGCCCCGGTGCAGGGCTGCAGGCAGGAGCAGGGCTGGACACTGCAGAGCTCTGAGCACCCCAGCCAGCCCACCTGCTGCCCTCTGCTCACAAGTTCCCTTCACCTCTGCCCTCACTCACAGACAGAACTAAGCCTCTCTGTACGAACAAAGCCTCATCTTGACAGCTTGCAAAAGGCTCTGTGCTGAGGATTGCTGTGCAGCATTGTTCCATGTTCCATCTGCAGCCTGCGCTCCGCCAAGAGCAGAAGCTCTGGAGAACCAAGGGCAAGCTCCTGAGCTGCAGCACAGAGAAATGGCTCTCTGCAAGTGCCAGGCAGCTCCCAAGCCCCTCAGAAACCTACAGACACTGCTCTGGGAAAGTACAAAGGCACCAGCATGCCCCAGCTGCACAGTGCTACGCCCCAGGCCCCCCTGGGGAAGGGGGGGAAATGGCAGTTTTCATTCTGATCAGCATCCCAATTCAGTCTGCTGCTTGGATGAGCACACAGCAGGGAGCAGAGCAGGGGCAGCAGTGAAGATCCAGGGAGGTTCTCCTCCCCCTCTGCTCTGCCCTGCTGAGACCTCCCCTGCAATATTGCATCCAGCTCTGGGCTGCCCAGCTCAGGAGGGACAGGGATCTGCTGGAGAGAGCCCAAGGGAGGCTGCAAGGATGCTGAAGGGACTGCAGCACTGCCTGGGGAGGAGAGGCTGAGAGCCCTGGGGCTGTTCAGTCTGGAGAGGAGAAGGCTGAGAGGGATCTGATCAATGGCTATCAATAGCTGAGGGCTGGGGGGCAGAAGGAAGGGACAGGGCCAGGCTCTGCTCAGCTGCAGCCTGGGATAGGCCAAGGGGCAGGGGATGGAAACTGCAGCACAGGAGGTTCCAGCTCAGCATGAGGAGGAACTTCTGCACTGTGAGGCTCCCAGAGCCCTGGAGCAGGCTGCCCAGAGAGGTTGTGGAGTCTCCTGCTCTGGAGCCTTCCCAGCCCTGTCTGGGTGTGTTCTGTGTGCCCTGTGCTGCATTCTCTGCTCCTGCTCTGGCAGGGGGCTGGGCTGGAAGATCTCCTGAGGTCCCTTCCAACCCCTGACATCCTGTGAGCCTGTGACCTACAGCCTGTAGCTGGCTTTACAGACACTGCTTTCTGCTCTTCCCCAGCAGCCACAGGGATGTTTCATAGTTTTTCCACATTTAGCCTCTCATTACCAAATGCTAACATCCAAATTCAAGAAGCAGACCCTCTGTAAAGTGGAGTTTCCTAAGCTGAGTCTTTAATACATCAAGTTTCATCTTTTAACAACCCTCAATGCTTTCAGCTGTCACATTTGATTGAAGCACACAGCATGCAAAGTGCCATCCACAGGCACTTGGACCAAGCCAACCTCAGGAAGTTCAACAAGGCCAAGGGCAAGGTCCTGCAGCTGGGGCAGGGCAATCCAAAGCACAAATGCAGGCTCAGTTGAGAAGGCCTTGGGGGTGTCAGGTGGTGACAGAGTCCCCAGGAGCCAGCACTGGTCCCTGGCAGCCCAGAGCCAGCTGAGTGCTGAGCTGCAGCCAGAGCAGGGAGAGCAGCAGCACAGGGAGGGGATTCTGCCCCTCTGCTCTGCTCAGAGCCCACCTGCAGCACTGCCTCCAGCTCTGGGCCCCAGCACAAGAGGACCTGGAGCTGCTGGAGAGGCTCCAGAGGAGGCCACCGAGATACAATACACCACACCAGGTTGGAAGAGACCTTCAAGATCATCGCATCCAACCCATCAACCAATCCAACCCACCTGAACAACTAACCCATGGCACCAAGCACCCCAGCAAGTCTCCTCCTGAACACCTCCAATGAAGGTGACTCCACCACCTCCCCAGGCAGCACATTCCCATGGGCAATCACTCTCTGTGTAGAACTTCTTCCTAACCTCCAGTCTAAACCTCCCCTGGCACAGCCTGAGACTGTGTCCTCTTGTTCTGGTGCTGGTTGCCTGGGAGAAGAGACCAACCTCTGCCTGGCTACAACCTCACTGCAGGGAGTTGTAGAGAGCAATGAGGTCTCCTCTGAACCTCCTCTTCTCCAGGCTAAGCAACCCCAGCTCCCTCAGCCTCTCCTCATAGGGCTTGTCTTCCAAACCCCTCCCCAGCTCTGTTGCCCTTCTCTGGACACCTTCCAGCAGCTCAACCTCCTTCCTAAACTGAGGAGCCCAGAGCTGGACACAGGACTCAAGGTGTGGCCTAACCAGTGCAGTGTCCAGGGGCAGAATGACCTCCCTGCTCCTGCTGGCCACACTCTTCCTGATGCAGGCCAGGATGCCATTGGCCTTCTTGGCTGCCTGGGCACACTGCTGGCTCATGTTCAGCCTCCCATCAACCAGCACCCCCAGGTCCCTCTCTGCCTGGCTGCTCTCAGCCACTCTGCCCCCAGCCTGTAGCACTGCCTGGGGTTGCTGTGGCCAATGTGCAGCCCCTGGCACTTGGATGTGTTCAATCTCCTGCCCTTGGCCTCTGCCCATCTGCCCAGCCTGTCCAGGTCCCTCTGCAAAGCCTCTCTGCCCTCCAGCAGATCAACTCCTGCCCCCAGCTTGCTGTCATCTGCAAATTCACTGCTGATGGACTCAGTGCCCTCCTCCAGATCATCAATAAAGATGTTGAAGAGCATTGGGCCCAGCACTGCTCCCTGGGGCACACCACTGGTGCCTGGCTGCCAGCTGGCTGTGGCACCATTCACCACCACTCTCTGGGCTCAGCCTCCAGCCAGTTCCTCACCCAGCTCAGAGTGCTGCTGTCCCAGCCAGGGGGCTGACAGCTTGGCCAGGAGCTTGCTGTGGGGGACGGTGTCAAAGGCCTTGCTGAGGTCCAGGCAGACCACATCCACAGCCTGCCCCACATCCCCCAGGCAGTCACCTGGGCATAGGAGATCAGGTTGGTCAGGCAGGACCTGCCCTTCCTAAGCTGCAGAACCTCCCCTGTGGGGCCAGGCTGGGAGAGCTGGGGCTGTGCAGCCTGGAGAAGAGAAGGCAGACCTCAGAGCAGCCTGCCAGGACCTGAAGGGCTCCAGGAGATCTGGGGAGGGACTTGGGACAAGGGCTGGGAGTGCCAGGCTGAGGAACAATGGCTTTGAGCTGGGAGAGGGGAGATTGAGCCTGGAGAGGAGGAAGGAATTGTTGAGAGTGAGGCTGGGGAGACTCTGGCACAGGCTGCCCAGGGAGGCTGTGGCTGCCTCCTGCCTGGAGGTGCTGAAGGCCAGGGTGGATGAGGCCCTGAGCATCCTGTGCTGGTGGAAGGGGTCCCTGCCCATGGCAGGGGGCTGGAGCTGGAGGCTCTTGAAGGTCCCTTCCAACCCAACCCATTGTATGCATCTATGATTCATGCCTGCATCACTGCCTGTTGTTCCCAGTCCCAGGAGCTCATCACATTCTCAGACACACTTCAGTAGCCTTCCCTGGTCCCAGGGAGTGGACACTGAATTAACAGATCCTATTCTTCTGGAACTGCCTGCTGCAGAATTTCTCCCCCTGTGTGACAAATAAATTACAGAGCACCTCAGCACTTGTAGCAGAGTACTTCTGATTTGCATCTGTGTAGCTAAAAATAGGAGTCAGGGGAAATGGCCAAGGCAGGCCTGGTCCCTGTTCATTGCCAGCACCAAGTGACTCAGCTAATGAACAGCTTATGGCACTGACAGCATCACTGCCCTTGCCTTCAGAGCCCACCAAGCCGTGCTGCCCCCACCCCCTGCATGCCGACCTTGCCTGCTCAGGGCAGCTCGAGACAGAGGCAAATGCCAGGCACCAAGCCCTGCCTGAGCTGGCCTCAGCACGGGCCTGGGAAGGCTGCACAGGCAGCCATGGTGCCCAGTGTCCTTCTCAGCTTGCTCCTGCCCTGCACAGACTCTGCAGCTCAGTGCTCACATTTCCCACACTCTGCACACCTGCAGACTCCTCTTGGAGAGAGACCTGATTGAGAGGAGCCTCTCCTGGAGGGCACCCCAGCACCCTGGGCTTTAGATCACCCTAATAAGAACAATGCCAACTGTTGGGGGAGCTGCAGGCAGCTGGGGAGGGACTGTTCATAGGGGGCTGTGGGGATAGGACAAGGGACAAGTGGAAGTGGAGCAGGGCAGAGTTAGGTTGGACACCAGGAGGAAGCTCTGCACAGGGAGGCTGGGGAGACACTGGCCCAGGCTGCCCAGGGAGGTGCTTGAGGCTCCATCCCTGGAGCCATCCAAGCTCAGCCTGGCTGTGTCCAAGCCCTTGGAGAGTCCCTTCCACACCACTGCCATCTGTGGGTCTGTGATAATGAGCTGGTGACACAAACACTCATCTGGAAGCAGTGGGTTAGTAGTAGCATGTTAGTAGTAGTATTGCTAAGGTTGGAAGAGACCTCAAAGATCATCGAGTCCAACCTGTCACCACAAACCCCATGACTAGACCATGGCACCAAGTGAAAGGGCATTGCTCCCCACAGAGAGCACTCCTGCCCACTGCAGGCTTGAACTCATGACCTTCCCAGTAAGAGTCTTAGGTGCTACCAACTGAGCCACTGTGTCCAGTGCTCAAATCAGAGCCCAAACGCAGTGCTCAGCCCAGCAGCTCAGACATGCACCCTTGGAACCCACACAGAGGAGATCTCTTGCAGCCAGATGTGATGAATGAATCTGAGGAAGCCAGCCAGGAAAGTCTGAGAAGCTTCTTCCTTGAGCATGAGTCGACAGAGCAGGGCTGCCCAGTGCCTCCCTGCCGCTCATCCAGCTGCAGAGCACACTGCTGCCACCCATTAGGACGTGAGCACGAGTGCTCCTGATGAATGCCATGAGAAGTGGCACTTGTCTGGCCTTGCCTGTGGGCAGAGCCAAGACAGGCAGAGGATCAGCCTGGCCCAGATCGTTTCTGTGCTTCCTGCTGTGTGGACAGGGTACAGGGCTGGGAGCACTGCTGCCCTTGGTCCTGGCTCTCAAGCCTGAAGCTTTCATGACTCAGACCTGCTCCTCCCCCACCCCTTTCATGTTTCATCTCCATCACAGGCAGCTGTAGCCACACCTGAAGCTGTGAGTGACCCCAACCCCTTGCTTGCTGCAGCCTCTACTTGGAACCAGCTTGTCTCACGCTTAGGAACGGGAGGCATCCAGAGGGACCAGGACAGGCTGGAGACTGGGCTCAGGGGAACCTCATCAGGTTCAGCAGGGCAAAGTGCAAGGTCCTGCACCTGGGTCAGGAGCTGAGCTTTTATGGGTCAAGTCCACAGCAGTCAGTGAAGGTGTTTTGGAACCCTGCTTAGAGCACACTGGTGTGGGTGTGAGAGGCAAAGCCTGGCTCAGGAATCAGCATAACCTCTGTGTGGCAGCTCAGCTACCATGGTGGCCCCTAATGAAGGCACAGCTTTGCACTGTGGCATTAGCAGAAGTTGGTGAGAGTGAAGGATGGGATGGGAGCCATCCAGAGGCACCTGGGCAGGCTGCAGAGGTGGCTGAGGAGAACCTCAGGAGGTTCAGCAGGGCACAGTGCAAGGTCCTGCACCTGGGTCAGGGCAGCCCTGGGTACCAACCCAGGCTGGGGGTGGTGAGACTGAGAGCAGCCCTGCAGAGAAGCCCTCCCCCACCTGCAGCCCTTGGGGGTGCTGGTGGGGGAGAAGCTGGGCAGGAGCCAGCAATGGGCACTGGCAGCACAGAGGGCCAAAAGCAAGCACTGGCTTCCCAAATGGAACAGCAGCAGCAGCAGAGAGCTGCACGTGATCAGGAGCTTTTCCAGCTGCTCACTTTCTCTGTTGGGACACCAGGAGGACTGGAATTCTCCCAGGCCCTGGAGGCTACCCTCCACCTCTCCACCCTCAGCCATTCCCACTCTGCCTGCCAGTCCCCTGGCCACAGCACAGGGTCCAACTCCTCCTTCTCTCATCCTTTACCTGAGCTGTTCTTCAGCTCCCCAAGGGCTTCCAGGTGCCGTTGTCTGGCCCATTGCAGTAGCGCAGCCTCCTCCTGTGCCCTGGGTGCCACCCAGCATAGCTACCCCTGGCAGTCCTGGTACTACATCCTGTGCCTTGTGTAAGGCACAAAAAGCTCCACTCAATCCACTGCTCTCCCTGCTCCTGGGGAAAGAGGATGGAAGCCTCTGCAGCTCAGGCTTGCCAGCAGCTTTCCCCTGGTGTGCAGTGTAGTCCTGCTGCAGCTTTGCCCTCGCTGCGTTTGCAAGCTGACAGCAGCAGAGTTGATTCCATTAGATCTGCCAGGTCCAGGAGAGCTACTCTCTTGTCTTTTATTATCTTCATCTGCAATTTCCTGGCTGTTTCCTCAACAAAAGCTGATAGCTACTAGAGTGCATGCTAGTTTAGAACACATTTGTCTTTTGCAGAGGGAAGGGAAGCTGCCGTGTGAGGGAAAGAAAGCTCAGTTCAGCTGAGACCGCAGCAAAGAGCAGTGGACTGTGCCTCACCTTTGGGTAAGGCTGAAGCCACCTGAGGTCATGCAAGCAGCCCAAAGGGAGGTGCAGGCAGTTCTGAATGGAAAGCTCTGCCTCTCCCAAGAGCTCACTGAACAGTCAGCTTCAAGCAGCACTGGGATGCTTTGTTGATATTTTTAACGACGTTTCCCCCTGCTCACCATTTCGTCCTCATCCTCCTGCAGGCAAACGGCCAGCAGCAGCTCCTGAGCAGGATCTGCTCTGCAGAGCCCCATCTGTCTCAGTGTCACAGTGTCACCAAGGTTGGAAGAGACCTCAAAGATCATTGAGTCCAACCTGTCACCACAGCCCTCATGACTAGACCATGGCACCAAGTGCCACATCCAGTCCCCTCTTGAACACCTCCAGGGACGGTGACTCCACCACCTCCCTGGGCAGCACAGTCCAATGGCAAATGACTCTCTCAGTGAAGAACTTTCTCCTCACCTCCAGCCTAAACGTCCCCTGGCACAGCTTGAGACTGTGTCCTCTTGTTCTGGTGCTGGATGCTAGAGAGAAGAGACCAACCCCCACCTGGCTGCAACCTCCCTTCAGGGAGTTGGAGACAGCAAGAAGGTCTCCCCTGAGCCTCCTCTTCTGCAGGCTAAGCAACCCCAGCTCCCTCAGCCTCTCCTCACAGGGCTGTGCTCCAGACCCCTCCCCAGCTCTGTTGCCCTTCTCTGGACACCTTCCAGCAGCTCAACCTCCTTCCTAAACTGAGGAGCCCAGAACTGGACACAGGACTCAAGGTGTGGCCTAACCAGTGCAGAGTCCAGGGGCACAATGACCTCCCTGCTCCTGCTGGCCACACTGTTCCTGATGCAGGCCAGGATGCCCTTGGCCTTCCTGGCCCCCTGGGCACACTGCTGGCTCATGTTCAGGCAGCTGTCAATCAGCACCCCCAGGTCCCTCTCTGCCTGGCTGCTCTCAGCCACTCTGACCCCAGCCTGTAGCTCTGCCTGGGGTTGCTGTGGCCAAAGTGCAGCCCCTGGCACTTGGACTTGTTGAATGCCATCCTGCTGGCCTCTGCCCCTCTGCCCAGCCGGTCGAGGTCCCTCTGCAGAGCCCTTCTGCCCTCTGACTGACCAACTCCTGCCCCCAGCTCGGTGTCATCTGCAAATTTACAATACAATACAATACACCACACCAGGTTGGAAGAGACCTTCAAGATCATCACGTCCAACCCATCAACCAATCCAACACACCTCAATACAATACAATACAATACAACCCACCTGAACAACTAAACAACTAACCCATGGCACCAAGCACCCCAGCAAGCCTCTTCCTGAACACCTCCAATGAAGGTGACTCCACCACCTCCACAGGCAGCCCATTCCAGTGGGCAATCACTCTCTCTGTGTAGAACTTCTTCCTAGCATCCAGTCTAAACCTCCCCTGGCGCAGCCTGAGACTGTGTCCTCTTGTTCTGGTGCTGGTTGCCTGGGAGAAGAGACCAACCTCTGCCTGGCTACAACCTCCCTTCAGGGAGTTGTAGAGAGCAATAAGGTCACCCCTGAGCCTCCTCTTCTCCAGGCTAAGCAACCCCAGCTCCCTCAGCCTCTCCTCACAGGGCTGTGTTCCAAGCCCCTCCCCAGCTTTGTTGCCCTTCTCTGGACACCTTCCAGCAGCTCAAACTCCTTCCTAAACTGAGGGGCCCAGAACTGGACACAGGACTCAAGGTGTGGCCTAACCAGTGCAGTGTACAGGGGCAGAATGACCTCCCTGCTCCTGCTGGCCACACTGTTCCTGATGCAGACCAGGATGCCCTTGGCCTTCCTGGCCACCTGGGCACACTGCAGGCTCATGTTCAGCCTACAAGACTGTCTCAATCCCCTCATCCAGATCATCAATGAAGACATTGAAGAGGATGTACACTGCCCAGCACTACACTGCCAGCAGCACACTGCCAGCAGCACACTGCCCAGCAGCACACACTTGATGGCTGCACCCAAAGAGTGGCTGTCAATGGCTCCATGTCCCAGGGGAGGCCAGGGACAAGCAGAGTCCCTCAGGGATCAGCCCTGGCACCAGGCTTGTTCAGCATCTCTGTGGGTGCCATGGGCAGTGGCACTGAGTGCAGCCTCAGCAAGGTTGTGATGACACCAAGCTGTGTGGTGCAGCAGACAGCTGGAGGGAAGGATCCATCCAGAGGGACCTGGGCAGGCTGGAGAGGTGGGCACAAGCCAACCTCAGGAGCTTCAACAAGACCAAGGGCAGGGTCCTGCAGCTGGGTGGAGGCAACCCCAGGCACAAATCCAGGCTGGGCAGGGCCTGGCTGGGGAGCAGCCCTGAGGAGAGAGACTTGGGGGTGCTGGGGGAGGAGAAGCTCCCCAGGAGCTCTCAGGGTGCACTTGCAGCCCGGAAAGCCAAGCAGAGCCTGGGCTGCAGCAGGAGAAGTGTGGCCAGCAGGGCAAGGGAGGGGATTCTCCCCCTCTGCTCAGCCCTGCTGAGACCCCACCTGCAGTACTGCCTCCAGTTCTGGAGCCCCTATTGCAAGAGGGATCTGGAGGTGCTGGAAGGTGTCCAGAGCAGGGCCAGGAGGATGAGCAGAGGGCTGGAGCAGCTCTCCTGTGAGGACAGACTGAAGGAGTTGGGGCTGTTCAGGCTGGAGAAGAGAAGGCTCCGAGGTGACCTCATTGTGGCCTTCCAGGATCTGAAGGGGGCTACAGGAAGGCTGGGGAGGGACTGCTCAGGATCTCAGGGAGTGATAGGACTGGGGGAATGGAGTGAAGCTGGAGGTGGGGAGCTTCAGGCTGGAGGTGAGGAGGAAGTTCTTCCCCATGAGAGTGGTGAGGCCCTGGAATGGGTTGTGCAGGGAGGTGGTTGAGGCCCTGTCCCTGGAGGTGTTTAAGGCCAGGCTGGATGAGGCTCTGGCCAGGCTGCTCTAGTGTGGGGTGTCCCTGCCCATGGCAGGGGGGTTGGCACTGGATGATCCTTGTGGTCCCTTCCAACCCTGACTGATACTGTGATACTATGATACTATGAATCTGATCAATGTCTATCAATAGCTGATGGTTGGTTGTCAGGAGGAACGTAATAGCACAAGGAATAATGGATATAGGGTAGAACCCAGGAGGTTCTACCTCAACATGAGGAGAAACTTCTTGACTGTGAGGCTGCTGAGCCCTGGAGCAGGCTGCCCAGAGAGGCTGTGGAGTCTCCTGCTCTGGAGCCTTTCCAACCCCCCTGGCTGTGCTCTGGGTGCCCTGCCCTGGGTGCCCCTGCTCTGGCAGGGGCTGGGCTGGGTGAGCTCTGGAGGTCCCTTCCAGCCCCTGGCATTCTGTGACTGTGATTTAACTCTAAGGAAAGTGAGGTGGATTTCAACCCTTCAGTGCAATTGTTGGGATGTGGCTCTCATAGTTTACCACAGGAGCAGCTCCACAGCATGACAGGCTCCACAAGAGCTGCTTTAGTAAGCCAGGACCCCAGAGAACACTGACAGCATTGGTACCACAGGCTGAAGACAATGAGAGGTTGCAAAGTCCTTCACAGGTTTTACATTTGGGGCCTCCCACATGCAAGAAGCTCAACAGGAATACAGCCTTGGCCTTCTCTACACACTGAGCCAGACTGTAGAAACATGGAATTGTTTGGGTTGGAGAAGGCCTCTGAGCTCAGCCAGTCCAACCAGCAGCCCCACCAGGGCCACCCAACCATGGCCCCATGTGCCATGGCCACAGGGCTCTGGAACCCCTCCAGCCATGGGGACTCCACCACCTCCCTGGGCAGCCTCTGCCAGGCCCTGACCACTCTGGCACCAAAGACATTTTTCCTCCTCTCCAACCTAACCCTCCCCTGGCACAATTTCAGGACAGTTCCTCTCCTATCACCTGATCCTAGGGAGCAGAGCCCAAGCCCCACCTGGCTCCAGCCTCCTCTCAGGAGCTGCAGAGAGCAATGAGGTCTCCCTCAGCCTCCTCTGCTCCAGGCTGAACACCCCCAGCTCCCTCAGCTGCTCCTCCCCAGCCCTGTCCCCCACACCCTGCCCCAGCTCTGTTGCCCTTCTCTGGACCTGCTCCAGCTCCTCAATGTCCTTCCTGGAGTGAGAGCCCCAAAAACTGAACCCAGGGTTTGAGGTGTGGCCTCTCCAGGGCAGTATGACTGTCACAAGGCACCACCTCCATGAAAGGAAAGGAAGAGCCACAGCAATGAACTCCCATGTTCTCACCAGGAGCCTCTGCTTTCTAATTGCTGTGTTTCTGCTGGCTTCTGACTGGCCCTTTGCAGGTGGCCCACAGATGACCAGGACATGCTTGCTCTGCAGGCACACCAGTGGCCAAACCTCTGTTTAGCAGAGCACTCTTCTGTGCCAAACCTGGACACAGACCTTTTCCTCTGCTGTGGGTTTAGAGTACCCCAGCAAGCATCCCCTGAACAGGGAGTCCTGTCCACTCTCATCTTGGAATCACAGAGTCAGAAAACCAGAGCCTCACACAATGGTCTGGGTTGGAGGGGACCTCCAAAGCTCAGCCAGCCCAGCCCCCTGCAGGCAGCAGGGACCTCCTCCACCGGAGCAGGCTGCCCAGAGCCCTCCCCAGCCTCACCTGGAATAGCTCCAGGCATGGAGCCTCAACCACCTCCCTGGGCAGCCTGCTGCAGGGTTCCAGCAGCCTCCTGGGGCAGAACTTGTTCCTCACATCCAATCTCCATCTGCTCTGCTCTCCTTTCAAACCCTTGCCCCTGGGGCTGTCCCTGCAGGCCTTTGGGGACAGTCCCTCTGCTTCTTTCTTGGAGCCCCTGCAGGGACTGGAAGGCTGCTTTGAGGTCTGTCTGGAGCCTTCTCTTCCCCAGGCTGAACACCCCCAGCTCCTTCAGCCTGTCCCCACAGCAGAGCTGATCCAACCCCCTGACCATTTCCATGCTCCTCCTCTGGACCCTCCACCAGGTCCTTGTCCTTCCTATATTGAGGGCTCCAGACCTGGATGCGGTACTCCAGGTAAGGTCTTCCCAGAGCAGAGGGGCAGGATCCCCTCTCTCCAGCTCTGGCCATGCTGCTTTGGATGCAGCCCAGGCTGCCTTCTTGGCTGCAAGCTCACACTGTCTGCTCATGTCCAGCTTACAGATGACATTGGAAATGCAGCCCAGAGAGCTGATTTTCCCTGTAAGGAAAGGACCACATCCACTCTGGTGAGAACCTCCAAGTCCTGCTGCATCTCAGCCTTTTTAGCATTCCCCCTTCCTCCTCTTGTTCAAATACAGCTCTCAACATGCTTTGCACAGCTGGGAGCTGGGAGCACAACTTTAATCCTCTCTGGCATTAATTCACTCAATTATGTCTCCCCCTGGTTCTCAGTCAACATTTTACCCTGGTACCTCAATGTCAATCATGCAATTAGCAGAGTAGCCAGGAGCCAGGGCCCCTCTGCAGCATTACCTCCATGTCTGAGCACAGCATTAAGAGCAGACCCAGCAGCAGGTGGAAAGACAGAGAACAGAGATAATAAAACTAAAGTCATGCATAATTCTTCTCCAGTCAGGAGCAGCAATCAGAGCTCACCACCTGCTCTTAATGCTCTTTTTCAGTGGACCAAGGCATCAGAGCAGTTTGCAGATGAAGGCAATTAGCTGTTTAGCTCAGGCAGCCACGGAGATTACAGGGCTACAGGGATCACTCTGCACACACATCTGGACCAAGCAGTGCATGCTGAATGCTGTGAGGAGGCTGCAAAGAGGAATTAGAATGTACAAGAGTTGGGGGGAAAATATGGAGAGAATAAGTCATAAAAGAATGGAGGCCTGGATGTTAGGCATAGGGTCAGGGGGGGTTGGACTGGATGACCTTTGGAGGTCCCTTCCAGCCAGGAGCATTCTAGCATCCCATGATTCTATGTCAGGCAAGGCACAGGGGTTTGACCCTTCCCATCCCTGGGAATCTTCCTAATTAGAACAGGGGGGAAACCCTCTGAGACATAGATGTTTCTTTCATGTGGCAAGAGAAAGACCAAGAGTTCTTTCCTCATCTCCAGTTTGGATGCTGTACAAATGATTTACCAACATCTCTCATACAAGAAGCTCTACCACAAGCCCAACAGATCAGGGCAAGCCCTGCAAGGGCATCACAGAGCCACAGAACCTTAGGGGCTGGAAGAGACCTCCAGAGCTCACCCAGTGCCAGCCCCTGCCAGAGCAGGGGCACCCAGGGCAGGGCACACAGAGCACAGCCAGGGGGGCTGGAAAGGCTCCAGAGCAGGAGACTCCACAGCCTCTCTGGGCAGCCTGCTCCAGGGCTCAGCAGCCTCACAGGGACAAAGGTTTCCCTCCTCTTCCCCTGGCACCTCCTCTGCTCCAGCTTGCCCCCAGGGCCCCTTGTGCTGTGCTTGGCCATCCCTGAGCAGAGCCTGGCTCCAGCCCTGCACAGCTTTATCCCCAGCCATGAGGGCAGCCCTCAGGCTCCTCTGCTCCTCTGCTCCCAGCCCAGCACACCTTGAGTCCTGTGTCCAGTTCTGGGCCCCTCAGTTTAGGAAGGAGGTTGACTTGCTGGAAGGTGTCCAGAGAAGGGCAACAAAGCTGGGGAGGGGTTTGGAACACAGCCCTGTGAGGAGAGGCTGAGGGAGCTGGGGTTGCTTAGCCTGCAGAAGAGGAGACTCAGGGGTGACCTTATTGCTCTCTCCAACTCCCTGAAGGGAGGTTGTAGCCAGGCAGAGTTTGGTCTCTTCTGCCAGGCCCCCAGCACCAGAACAAGAGGACACAGTCTCAGGCTGTGCCAGGGGAGGTTTAGGCTGGAGGTTAGGAAGAAGTTCTACACAGAGAGAGTGATTGCCCATTGGGATGTGCTGCCCAGGGAGGTGGTGGAGTCACCATCACTGGAGGTGTTCAGGAGGAGCCTTGCTGGGGTGCTTGGTGCCATGGGTTAGTTGTTTAGGTGGGTTGGATTGGTTGATAGGTTGGACACGATGATCCTGAAGGTCTCTTTCAACCTGGTGTAGTGTATTGTATTGTATTGTGTTGTATTGCATTGTGTTGTATTGTCTGACTTCCACAGGGAGATGTTGCACTGCTTGCAGCAGCTCTGTGCCTCCGGGGTGGCTATCTCCAGCAGTTCAAGTTTCAGGCATCAGCTGAACCTGGCTAGGAGCTCCTGCACACAGAGCTGTGGCTCTCCTTGTGTACAGCCTGCTGCAGAGCCAGCCTGGCTCCAGTCCTGGCTCCTCCTTTTCAGCCCTCAGGTGCTGGGTTCTGCTGGTCAGCAGGAGGGAGCCACGGAGCTCAGCTGGCTGCCTTTGGGAGTCACAACCCAGAAGTTGCCTCCTTGACCTCAGGAGGTTTTCCAGAAGCATTCCTTCTACTTTCACTGCACAGCTACCACCACACCACCTCCATGGCTTCATTCACAAGCACATGGCCAAAGCTCAGCCAGCTCCAGCCCCTGCCATGGGCAGGGACCCCTCCCACCAGCACAGGCTGCTCAGGGCCTCATCCAGCCTGGCCTTCAACACCTCCAGGCAGGAGGCAGCCACAGCCTCCCTGGGCAGCCTGTGCCAGAGTCTCCCCAGCCTCACTCTCAAGGATTTTTTCCTCATCTCCAGGCACAGTCTGCTCTCCTCAAGCCTCAACCCATTCCCTCTGGCCCCATCACTCCAAGGCCTGGTGAGAAGTCCCTTCACCCAAGAGATGTTCCATGGTCAGTAATGGAATACCAAACAATCCTGAGGTGCAATTGCTGAGATGACCTCCACACTGAACTGCAAGCTGTGCCTGCAGACTGCAGCAGAAGCTCTCAGCACAGCCAAGGTCACCCAGTGAGCAGCACCCAGGGGTGTGTGACTGGCTGCAGACACAGTGCTCTGCCCTGGAGCCTTCCTCCTCCTCCAGCACTCACTGCACCACCCTCTGCACAGACTGCCAGCTCCTGCTTCCCCTCTCCTCCAGCTGACAGCATCTTGCTAAGTATAATTTTATGTACCTGTAACTTCTTCATGTTGCTCAAACCCCCCCTGGATGCTGCTCTCTCTGACCTCTTCAAAGCCATCAGCCATAAGTTTAGGCCTATCTGATCCTGCACTGAGATGACCTCAAGGTTCCATACCCAAGTACACAACTTGTCTTTCTCTCTCCTTTTTGAATCCTGGCTTTGATGAAGAGCCAGAAGTAATTTTGAGTTCTAATTATAGACACAAGCAGGGATGGAGGGGGGCCTGGGCACTTTCTACCACCCCAGCCAAGAAGCAGTGCAGGCTGGGGGGCATCAAGCTCCTCCATATCCCCTGGTACCTGAATGGATGTCTAGAGGAAGGGGCCAGGCACTTTTCAGTGGTGTCCTGCAACAGGACAAGAGGCAATGGACACAAACTGGAAGCCAGGAAGCTCCACCTCAAGATGAGGAGAAACTTCTGCACTGTGAGGGTGCAGAGCCCTGGAGCAGGCTGCCCAGAGAGGCTGTGGAGTCTCCTGCTTTCCAATCCCCCCTGGCTGTGCTCTGTGTGCCCTGCCCTGGGGGACCCTGCCCTGCCAGGGGCTTGGACTGGGTGATCCCTGGAGGTCCCTTCCAGCCCCTGGCGTGCTGTTATTCTGTGTTTCATCCTTTGGCTGTACCCAGGCCTGACACACTCATTGTCTCCAGGGCTGGTTTGAGGCCAGGCAGACCCTCTCTTGCCCCTGAGAGGGGCAAAAGAATGACACTCCTCACACCAACGGACTGCAGACGCGATGGCAAGTCTAAATGGGAAGCAGGGAGTGTTGTACAGAGGCTGCAAGCACAGTGAGAAAGAGCCCCAAAGCATGCAGAGTCCCTTACAGCACACCCCAAAGCCTCCAACACTTCCCTTCTCCCCACCTGAGGGGCTACCCAAAACCCCCAGGGCTCTTTCTTCCCCCCCACTGCTAGGCTGGTCTTAGGCAGGCCAGGTCTAACCCTCCCCCTTCCCCTCCTGGCATTAGGCCTAAGACAGGACCTAAGAGGCCTTGAGATACTGCCCCAGTGTTCCCTGATAGGGAGCATCTCCCACGGGGGCAGAGAGGGAAGGAAGAGGACAAGAAAGACTTTGGAGATGGATTTAAAGGGCTCAGGATATTATGGGTATGAAATACACTGCTTCCTGGGTCCACCTGACCGGGCTAGACCCTCTGGACACTGGAGCTGTACCTCACGAGGCAGGAACAGGAGGCAGCCAGCCGGAACTGCCACAAGGGTACACTCAGACTGCTGAGTTTATTGCCCCCAGTCCTCAGTGCTGGAGGCTGAGTGGGTTTGGTCTGAGCTCCTCTAGAACCTGTGCAGGTGTAGGCACTCCTGCATGCAGAGCTGCTCCTCCTGAGGCCACCTGCACAGTGGCCTCAGGAACAGCACACTGGCTCCCCTCAAGCCTCCTCACTGGCACTCACAGCTTCTGCAGGTAAAGAACTGCTGGGCTACAGCTAAGGCCCAGCACTGCTTTTCCCTCTAACATCAGCTCTAGAGAAAAAACCAAACCAGCAGCTTCCACTGGCTAAGTGCTGAAGAGAACTGGGGAGGATAAAAGAGACCAGACCTGACTGCAGCAGTAACCTCCCACCAGCCCAGGCTGCTCGAGGCCTCATCCAGCCCAGCCTCCAACACCTCCAGGGAGGGGACAGCCACAGCCCCCAGGCAACCCGTTCCAGACATGCAAACACACTGCAGAGCAGACTGAAGCCATCAGCAAGGGCTCAAACTCAGTATGCAGTAGGTCCATGCCATAGATCAACAAAACTCGGGGGGGTCATCAGTGCAGACCTTCTGATGACCCCTGCCAGCCACCACTTGGCTCAGCATCCTGCCTTGGATCAGGAGTAACATGGCCAGCAGGTCTAGGGATGAGGTGGTCTTCCTGTACTGGGCACTGCTGAGGCCACATGTTGAATCCTGGGTTCAGTTTTGGGGCTCTCACTCCAGGAAGGACATTGAGGAGCTGGAGCACATCCAGAGAAGGGCAACAGAGCTGGGGCAGGGTGTGGGGGACAGGGCTGGGGAGGAGCAGCTGAGGGAGCTGGGGGTGTTCAGCCTGGAGAAGAGGAGGCTGAGGGAGACCTCATTGCCCTCTGCAGCTCCCTGAGAGGAGGCTGGAGCCAGGTGGGGCTTGGGCTCTGCTCCCTAGGATCAGGTGATAGGAGAGGAACTGTCCTGAAATTGGGACCAGGGGAGGGTTAGGTTGGAGAGGAGGAAAAATGTCTTTGGTGCCAGAGTGGTCAGGGCCTGGCAGAGGCTGCCCAGGGAGGTGGTGGAGTCCCCATGCCTGGAGGGGTTCCAGAGCCCAGTGGCCATGGCACCTGGGGCCATGGTTTGGTGGCCCTGGTGGGGCTGGGCTGCTGGTTGGACTGGCTGAGCTCAGAGGCCTTTTCCAGCTGAAACAATTCTATGGCTCCATGATTTTCTGCCCTAGCAAATTTCTGCCTCTCCTTGCCCCACAGAGGGCTGTGGGAAGGTGCTGATGGGCAGTGGGTGACATCTTTCCATGCTGGGACCCAGCCTGGCTGCTGCTATTGCATTTCAGCTGCCTCCTTTAAAGTGCAGATTCCAGAGCCATCCTGTCTAGGTGCCTTCACTGCAGATTTCAGCTCTCCTCCTTACGGCAGGACCAAACTGCTCTTAATGAATCAAAAGGCAAGACCAGAGTCGTCATTAGCCAGGGAAACTGCCTCTTGTTCCACGCAGCCTTTCTGCCACGGCCTCCCTTCTGCTCTTCCTTCCATGCAGCATCTCCCATCCACTGATTTGAATGAGGGTTTCATCCATCTGCTCAGTGTGCACCCAAAGGCAGGCTGCTTGCAGTGCTGTGCATTTAATTCATCCTAGGTATTTTCAGTGTTATATTTAGTCATCTCCCTAGCTGCAGATCCTCCTCCATACAATGCTGCTGGTGCCTGGTGGAGAACTGCTAATCCCTTCCTAGAGCTACAGAAATTCCACTCAGGCACACCTGATGTGTTTACTTGCAGAGACCCAGAATCCTTTGGGTTGGAAAAGCCCTTTCAGATCATCCATTCCCACCCTTCTCTGACTCTACCAAGGCTGGGACTAACCCATGGCCCTCAGCACCACATCTCTGCCTCTTTGAAACACCTCCAGGGAAGGAGCCTCAAGCACCTCCCTGGGCAGCCTGGGCCAGTGTCTCCCCAGCCTCCCTGTGCAGAGCTTCCTCCTGATGTCCAACCTGACTCTGCCCTGCTCCACTTCCAAACCCTTGTCCCTTGGCCTATCCCCACAGCTCCTTCTGAGCAGTCCCTCCCCAGCTGCCTGCAGCTCCCCTGCAGGGATTGAACTGCAGCTCTGAGGTCTGCCTGGAGCCTTCTCTTCTCCAGGCTGCACAGCCCCAACTCTCCCAGCCTGTCTTTATGGGAGAGATGCTCCAGCCCTCTGATCCTCTTGGTGGCCTCCTCTGGCCCCTTTGAGCTGTGCTTTGCCCTACATTCCAGAGGTGAGGCAGTGGCAGGTGACACTGCTCAGAGCTGCCAATCCCCCGGGTAATTAGGGAAGCTAGCACTGTGCTACCTCAGGCACACACAGCTCGCCTGCTCCTCTGACCTCAGCTGAGCTTTCAGAGCTCAGCCTTGGCCTCATTACAGCTGAAGCTGCAGCAATGCTAACTGCATCCTTCAGTCTGGGTCACTGGATGGAGCCAGGCTCTTTGCAGTGACACCCAGAGGGACAATGGATGGAAACAGTCACAGGAGATTGCACCTCAACAGAGCCCTGGAGCAGGCTGCCCAGAGAGGCTGTGGAGTCTCCTGCTCTGGAGACTTCCCAACCCCACCTGGCTGTGCTCTGGGTGCCCTGCCCTGGGTGCCCCTGCTCTGGCAGGGGCTGGGACTGGGTGATCTCTGGAGGTCCCTTCCAGCCTGGCATCCTGTGCTTCCTGTGCAGCAGGAGATGGGAATCTGGCTTTGGCCATCGACACAGAAGCACAGCTGTGGTTGTTTTCTTTACCTATACAAAACACAGACAGTTTATACCTTAAAGCTACCATTTATACCTTAACTCTACAGTTCATACCTCAAAGCTGCAACTCATGCCTCAAAGCTAACTGCAGCTAGCCTCAGCCTCAAGCTGGGCACCCAAATTTGGCACAGAAAGGACTTCTCCACGGAGAAGAGATCAACCCACACGAGATAAACCTTTGAGGGTCCTGCCCTTCCAAAGCCCTCAGTGGTTTGCTGCTTTAAGGGCCACAGTAACTTGAGGTTGCCCAGCCTGAGGACAACATGTTGACATAGGATGCAGGAGCACCTCAGGAACTGGTGCCTGTTTGCTCAACATGAGGTGCAGGCCGTGTGAGCCTGGGTGGGTTCCCCTGCCTCAGTTTCTCAGAAGGCTTAGCAGAAGCAGCAGTGACAGCTCACAGCCCTTAAACCTCTTAAAGCCATAAAGCCTTAAAGCCATAGGAAGCTCTGTGCTGCATCAGTGTCACTGAGAACCTCACCCCACAGCCTGATTAATGGCTTTAGTGGGGGTTTGCCACAAAGGTGGCCAGGCCCCAGGGTGGACTCATGGGCTCAGGAGGCACTGAGGATCAACACTATCTGCTAACAGAAGCCAGCTGAGCACTGCCCAGCTGCTTGGAGGTCAGCAGCAGAAGCAGAGGCAAAGGCAAAGGCACTTCTGTTCATAGAGTCACAGAACTGCCAGGGCTGGAAGGGACCTCAAGGCTCAGCCAGTCCCAACCCCCTGCCACGGGCAGGGACACCTCACAACTACCTCACTCTCAACACTTCCTTCCTCCTCTCCAGGCTCAGTCTCCCCTCTCCCAGCTCAAAGCCATTGTTCCTCAGCCTGGCACTCCCAGCCCTTGTCACAAGTCCCTCCCCAGCTCTCCTGGAGCCCTTCAGCTCCTGGCAGGCTGCTCTGAGGTCTCCCTGAAGCCTTCTCTTCTCCAGGCTGAACAGCCCCAGCACTGTCAGACTTCTCTTCTCCAGAGCAGAGCTGCTCCAGCCCTCTGATCAAATTTGTGGGCTCCTCTGCACCTGCTCCATCAGGTTCTTGTCCCTCTTGTGTTGGGGACTCCATATCTGGCCCCAGCCCTGCAGGTGAGGTCTCCCCAGAGCAGGGCAGAGGGGCAGGATCCTCTCTCCAGCTCTGGCCACACTGCTTTGGCTGCAGCCCAGGCTGCCCTTGGCCCTCTGTGCTGCCAGTGCCCATTGCTGGCTCCTGCCCAGCTTCTCCCCCACCAGCACCCCCAAGGCCTTCTCTGCAGGGCTGCTCTCACTGTCATCATCCCCAAGGCTGAGTTAGTAGTGAGGATTTCTGAAGCTTCCAGCAGCCACTGAAACCACTCCACAACATGGTCAGGAAATGAAGTTTCTCAGCAGAAGGGGGGAAGGGTCTGACCCCAAGGCTGCGGAGATGAAGTCCCTTGATATGGTTGTAAGCACAAGCAGTCCACCCCAATGTCATCCATTAATCAGCTGCATGTTTGCCATAGCAGACACTTGGATACAAATCATCCAACCTCAGAGAGCTGCCAAAGCTCTGCCCTGGCACATGCTGAACTCTCTGTGCTGTTTGCAGGCTGGCAGAGCCTTCTGGGTTCTGCCAACTCACATCCCTGCATTAAAAAAATCCTAAAGGCAAACACAATGACAGCACGTGCTCAGGCAGGGCTCTGCCCCTGCCTCCCTGCCCTCAGCCTGGGGAAACAAAGGGCTCTGGAGAGGAGGTCAGAGAGATTCTGCTACCCCTTTGTTCTGCTCTGCTGAGGCCACAGCTGGAGTATTGTGTCCAGCTCTGGGCCCCTCAGCTCAAGAAGGCCCTCAGGGAACAGCTTGAGAGAGTCCAGCACAGAGCTGCTGCAGGCAGTGCAACATCTCCCTGTGAGGCCAGGCTGAGGCAGCTGGGGTCCTGCAGCTGGGAGCAGAGGAGCCTGAGGGTGACCTCATGGCTGGGGATAAAGCTGTGCAGGGCTGGAGCCAGGCTCTGCTCAGGGATGGCCAAGCACAGCACAAGGGGCCTGGGGGCAAGCTGGAGCAGAGGAGGTGCCAGGGGAAGAGGAGGGAAACCTTTGTCCCTGTGAGGCTGCTGAGCCCTGGAGCAGGCTGCCCAGAGAGGCTGTGGAGTCTCCTGCTCTGGAGCCTTTCCAACCCCCCTGGCTGTGCTCTGGGTGCCCTGCCCTGGGTGCCCCTGCTCTGGCAGGGGCTGGGACTGGGTGATCTCTGGAGGTCCCTTCCAGCCCCTAATGTTCTGTGAGTCTGTGAAACCTGGGCCAGGCAGTGGGAATGGTCACTGCTTCCATGGCTGCCACCAAAACAAAAGCTGTAGCTCTCCTTTTTAGGTTCCAGATGGACTTTGGATAGCTGCCTGCAAGTGTCAGTGTCCCCTTACAAGGGCTGGGAGTGACAGGATGAGGAGAGAGGGATTGAAGCTTGAGGAGAGCAGACTGAGACTGGAGAGGAGGAAGGAATTGTTGAGAGTGAGGCTGGGGAGACTCTGGCACAGGCTGCCCAGGGAGGCTGTGGCTGCCTCCTGCCTGGAGGTGTTGAAGGCCAGGCTGGATGAGGCCCTGAACAGCCTGTGCTGGTGGGAGGGGTCCCTGCCCCTGGCAGGGGCTGGAAATGGATGGACTGCTGCCCTGCTCTGGCAGGGGCTTGGACTGGGTGATCTCTGGAGGTCCCTTCCAGCCCCTAACCTTCTGTGGTTCTGTGACACAGATAACCTGAACTGGATCCACTGAGGGGTTTTGTTGCTTTTCTCCCTCCTTGTTCCTGTTCCTGAGGTGCAGGCTGCTCCAGAGCCTGGAGATCTGAGAGCATGAGACCAGCCAGGAGCTGAGATGTTCCAGCACTGCACCTCCTCAAACCACTGAGAGTCCCCACATGAGTGATTCACAGCTGTCCTCTCCCTCGCCCACTCTCCGTCTTCAGAGGAATGAAATCTTGCCCTGGTGAACAAGAAAACCAACTGCAGCTCTGCCTCCCCTGCAGCTCTGCCTCCCCTGCAGCTCTGCCTCCCCTCTCTACATCTTTCTTTCAATTCTTTTTGTAGGAGATTGGATGTTTAAGGCTAGGTTTGCAAACGAGGTGTACGGTCGAGCATGCAAATGCAGGTGTGCAGCACAAGCAAGGGCTGAGCTACCCTCACGGCTTTGGCCTCTTGCTTGCTCCCATGTAGGAAACATGCTGGGGAAAAACAAAGTTTCCACGGTGAGAAGTTTGCCAGAGGTATTTCTTATTTTCCCATTAGGGGAAAGAAAATCCAAGTAAGACAACTAAAAAGTGAAAGAAAGTAGGGAAAAGCAATGTCTCTCTGTACGTGTTGGACACAGTGACCTGGACTCCAGCAGCAGAAGGAAGAACACAGACACCAGGGGCCAAGGATGGTCAAACTAAACCTAACCAAACCCAACCCAGGCTAAACCAACCCTTTCCAGGTTTGAACGACATCCAAAGCTGGGCAGGAGCCAGCAATGGGCACTGGCGGCACAGAAGGCAAAGGGCAGCCTGGGGCTGCAGCCAGAGCAGTGTGGCCAGAGCTGGAGAGAGGGATCCTGCCCCTCTGCTCTGCTGAGACCCCACCTGAAGTACTGTGCCCAGCTGTGGGGCCCCCAACAAAAGGGAGACCTGAAGCTGCTAGAGAGGGTCCATAGGAGGCCACAAAGATGAGCAGAGGGCTGGAGAACCTCCCCTGTGGGACAATGAACACCATGCAGAAAAGCCTTTGCCCTCCAGCCGGCCAGGGGGGTGCCCTGAACCCCCCTCTCTCCCTCCCTACCTCCCCTTTTCCCAAAGAGGGTTAGAGAGAGAGAGAAAGACAAGTAAGGAGAAAAATTCTGTTAGCTCAAAGCATGTGCAAGAATTAGTTTTCTTATCTGGTTAGCTTTGGTAATTCAAGGCCGCTCCTGTCCAGCAAAGCTGCTGCTTCAGAGAGAGAGAAGCCGACCAGCCCACGGGACAGAGGGAAAGGTACAGAATGAACTCAGCCAGAGCCCAGACAGAACTGACAAAACCTAAACCTGCCAATGAAATTAGTTTAGACTATCTTGTTTTCGTTCAAATATCAAAAACATTCAGCCAGAGTGCTCAGCAACTGTCTCTTTCTTAAAGGCACAGCCTAAACCGGTCACAGGGAGGCAATGCCAAGCCCCTTGCCAGGCAAGGACCTTCCCCCTGTTACGGAGGGACAGGCTGGGGAGCCTGCAGTGAAGCAGGCAGTGTCCTAGGGAGCTGTTGTGTCTTAACCAAAGATTAGAGTCCTCCAGAGGACTGGATCACCCAGGAAGTGAGCACCAGAAAGGAGTCATCTGTGGGATTTCACTTCCATAATGCCTGCATCCCCCCTTGATAAACAAACAGCACAGGCTGCTCAGCCTCTTCTTCCAATCAGGCCAAGGGCATCCTGGCCTGCAGCAGGAAGAGTGTGGCCAGCAGGAGCAGGGGAGGTCATTCTGCCCTGTGCTCAGCACTGGTTAGGCCACACCTTGAGGCCTGTGTCCAGTTCTGGGCTCCTCAGGTTAGGAAAGATGTTGAGCTGCTGGAAGGTGTCCAGAGAAGGGCAACAGAGCTGGGGAGGGGTCTGGAGCACAGCCCTGTGAGGAGAGGCTGAGGGAGCTGGGGTTGCTTAGCCTGGGGAAGAGGAGGCTCAGGGGAGACCTTCTTGCTCTCTCCAACTCCCTGAAGGGAGGTTGTAGCCAGGTGGGGGTTGGTCTCTTCTCCCAGGCCCCCAGCACCAGAACAAGAGGGACACAGTCTCAAGCTGTGCCAGGGGAGGTTTAGGCTGGAGGTGAGGAGAAAGTTCTTCACTGAGAGAGTCGATCACCACTGGGATGTGCTGCCCAGGGAGGTGGTGGAGTCACCGTCCCTGGAGGTGTTCCAGAGGGGACTGGATGTGGCACTTGGAGCCATGGTTTAGTTGTCAGGAGGTGCTGGGGGATAGGTTGTACTGCATGACCTCTGAGGCCTTTCCCAGCCTGGCTGGTTCCATGATTCCATGATCCTGTGGCTATCAGCACTGCCACACTGTTGGTCAGCGCAGGCCAGGCGGTGTCCCCTCCAGGCCTGGGGTCGCCCTTGCCGCAGCTGCTCTGCAGCTGCTGAGGCTTCCTGACACGCTGCAGAGCCTTCCAGTTAAGAGCATTCACAAGTGGGTGATCACCTCTCCATAGGCACTTCCCCCCCCCCCCCCCTTCTAATTTATGCTGTAATTATTGTTTGTTCCAGGCCTCCTCTAACAGAGGATGCAGACCCAAAGCCTCACACAAGGGCACTCTAAGCATTACAGGAACTGCTGCCAGGGTGCCAGCCGTTAGTCACTGTCCTGGGGCTGCTGGGACAGAATCCCAGGGCAGCCTCAGGCTACAGGCCAGCAGCAGCTCTCAGCCAGCCAGGACTGACTGGAGCTGGCTACAGGAGAGTCCCAACCACCAGCACCACCACCAGTGTGAAGGGGGAAGTTTGCAGAGGAGAGGATACCTTCCCTCTCCCCTCTCTCCCCTCTCCCTCCTCCCCTCCCCTCCCTCCCCTCCCCTCCCCTCCCCTCCCCTCCCCCCCCTCCCTCTCCCTCCCCTCTCCTCTCCTCTCCTCTCCTCCCCTCTCCTCTCCTCTCCTCTCTCCCCTCCTCCCTCTCCTCTCCTCTCCTCTCCTCTCCTCTCCTCTCCTCTCCTCTCCTCTCCTCTCCTCTCTCCTCTCCTCTCCTCCCTCCTCTCCTCTCCTCTCCTCTCCTCTCCTCTCCTCTCCTCTCCTCTCCTCTCCTTCCTGTTTCCTGTGGCTGCTGCCCTGCTGCTGGGTGACTTTATTTCCCTTGCTTCCCATTGTATTGCTGCTCACATGGTTATTTCATTAAATCCATTTTCATAGCAACCTGTGAGTCCTTTCCCCTCTTCCTGATCCCCTTCTCTGCTGGGCAGTGATCACTGGGAGAAGGAGCATCTGCAGGAGTTTAGCCCCAGGTATGTGCCAACGGCGGACAGACAGACCCACAGCCATCATGTCTCTTGGTAGGCATGGATAGCACCACAGCAGCTCAGAGGCACTGCCATGGGCTGGGGCTCCAGTTCTAAACCCTTCACAAATCCAAACCAAGAAGTCTTTGTGTCCAGTTTCAGTTCTCTCATCACAGGCTTCAGCCCTTATGAGCTTGATCCATTTGGATCAGCGTCTCATGGAGGCATTTCATGGGTTGGGTTGGAAGGACCTTCAAGCTCATCCAGTCCCAGCCCCCTGCCATGGGCAGGGACCCCTTCCACCAGGCACAGGCTGCTCAGGGCCTCATCCACCCTGGCCTTCAGCACCTCCAGGCAGGAGGCAGCCACAGCCTCCCTGGGCAGCCTGTGCCAGAGTCTCTCCATTCTCACTCTCATGGATTTCTTCCTCACCTCCATTCTCAATCTCCTCTCTCCCAGCTCAAAGCCATTGTCCCTCATCCTATTTTCCAAAGACTCCTGAACAGGCCATGCAGCTGCCTATGAGCTGGGGATTGGACTCTGCTCCCTCATCTCAGGTGATGGAAGGAGAGGAACTGGCCTGAAACTGTGCCAGGGGAGGGTTAGGTTGGAGAGGAGGAAAAATGTCTTTGGTGACAGGGTGGTCAGGGACTGGCAGAGGCTGCTCAGGGAGGTGGTGGAGTCCCCATGCCTGGAGGTGTTCCACTTGGGGCCATGGTTTGGGGGCCATGGTTTGGGGGCCATGGTGGGGCTGGGTGATCTCAGAGGCCTTTTCCAGCCAAAAGAATTCTGTGATTCCTTGATTCCTGGCCACTTACTCTCGAACCCTGGGACATTTAGTGTTTCACTGCTATTACCAAAAATGTCTTTGTTCAGTATTTCTGGAGGCTGGAACAATCCACCAGTCCAGGCTGGGGGATGAGGTGATAGAGAGCAGCCCTGCAGAGAAGGCCTTGGGGGTGCTGGTGGGGGAGAAGCTGGGCAGGAGCCAGCAATGGGCACTGGCAGCACAGAGGGCCAAGGGCAGCCTGGGCTGCAGCCAAAGCAGTGTGGCCAGAGCTGGAGAGAGGATCCTGCCCCTCTGCCCTGCTCTGGGGAGACCTCACCTGCAGGGCTGGGGCCAGCTGTGGGGGCCCTCAGCAGAAGAGAAACTTGGAGCTGATGGAGCAGGTCCAGAGGAGAGCATGGAAATGCTCAGGGGGTTGGAGCACATCTGCTATGATGACAGGCTGAAGGAGCTGGGGGTGTGCAGCCTGGAGAAGGTTTCAGTCAGACCTAAAAACTACCTTCCAGTACCTGCAGGGGCTCCAAGAAGGCAGCAGAGGGACTGTTCCCCAAAGGCCTGCAGGGACAGCCCCAGGGGCAATGGTTTGAAAGGAGAGCAGAGCAGATGGAGATTGGATGTGAGGAACAAGTTCTGCCCCAGGAGGCTGCTGGAACCCTGCAGCAGGCTGCCCAGGGAGGTGGTTGAGGCTCCATGCCTGGAGCTATTCCAGGAGAGGCTGGAGAGGGCTCTGGGCAGCCTGCTCCAGTGGAGGATGTGCCTGCTGAGTGCAGGGGGGGTGCACTGGCTGAGCTCTGGAGGTCCCTTCCACCCCAGCCCATTCTGTGGCTCTCTGCTTTATCTCCATGCAAACACAGCAGAGTCCCTCCAGGAGAATTCTTCAGTGGAGCACTCCCACAGAGCAGGGAGCTCTTTAGATCTCCCCAGCACACAGGAAGCAGCTTCCCCCTCACAAAGCTATCCCATTGTCACTGCAGAGAGTCCTTGGAAGTCCATCTGGTTAATTTTCCCTTCAGGAACAGTTGCTTTGATACTAAAAACTAAAGCAAAGGGAAAATAAAACAAACAACAAAAAAACCACCCCCCCAAACAAAAAAAAGAGCCAACCCCAATCAAATCCCTGAACCGAGCCACCAGAGAGCCCCAAACCACACCAGCACGGCAGCAACCACGCAGGGAAAGGAATGAAAAAGCCAGCAGCCAGCACAAGAGTCCAACACAAAAGGCTCAGCAGAGTACAAAGCACCCACTCAAAGGAAACAACAAAGCAAACACACACCAGAGCCCAGATGCTGATCACTTCCCGGTTTAATTAGATGTGGGTTTCTCTCATCTGAGCCGGCATCTGGAGTGGCCACTTCGAGCTCAATAGAAGGCAACGAGCAGCCACCTGTTGCGCTCCCTTGTCAGCAGAGAGCTTGCCTCAGCTCTCCACAGCATCCCGACGCTCTGACACCCAGAGACCAGGCAGGCAGCCTCTGGGAAGTGCACCGTGTGCTTGGGGGAGAGAATCATTACTGCTGGAAAAGACCTCCAAGATCACAGATCAACCTTCAACCCAGCCCCACCAGGGCCACCCAACCAGGCCCCCAGGTGCCATGGCCACAGGGGTCTGCAACCCCTCCAGCCATGGGGACTCCACCACCTCCCTGGGCAGCCTCTGCCAGGCCCTGACCACTCTGGCACCAAAGACATTTTGCCTCCTCTCCAACCTCAGCCTCCCCTGGCACAGTTTCAGGCCAGTTCCTCTCTTTCTAGCACCTGAGATGAGGGAGGAGAGCCCAAACCCCACCAGGCTCCATCCTCCTTTCAGAGAGCTGCAGAGAGCAATGAGGTCTCCCTCAGCCTCCTCTTCTCCAGGCTGAACACCCCCAGCTCCCTCAGCTGCTCCTCCCCAGCCCTGTCCTCCAGACCCTGCCCCAGCTCTGTTGCCTTTCTCTGGACCAGCTCCTCAATATCCATCTTGGAGTGAAGGACCCAAAGTGACCCCAGCCAGGTAGCAGAAGGTAAGCAGCCTGTGGGAGGTGCAGTGTGTAGCTCACAGAGGTGAGCCCCAGCACTCACCTTGCCACCCACCCAGCCTAACAGCAACACACCTTTAGGACATCCCCCAGAAACAGCAGGGTCCCAACGTCCAGGCAGCCACCGAGCTGTGCTTTGGAGCAGCCTGGGGCAGAGGTGCAGGTGCAGAGCACTGGTGGCCTCTGGAATGAGCTCTGCCCTGCAGCCCCATGCAGCACGGTGCCCAGCAGAGCTCTCTGCTGTGCAGGTTGGACACTGTCAGATTTATTCAGGCAGCACCCAGAAAATGGCTCTCACACAAGCAAAGGACACGAGCAGAATTGTCTGTTCCCAGGGTGGTTGGCACTCCACAGCTCAGATGCATTTAACTCCTCCATACCTCTTCTGCATTTGGATAATTAGCTGCAGTAATGAATAATCCTGCCTGGAGGAGTCATGCCTTAAGAAACTTCATAAATTAAATGGGAAGCCTGTGAAGTCCACACTTTATCACAGAACAAAATGGAAGGGGTTGGGCTGGAAGGGACCTGAAATACTATCCAGTTGGCAGAGACACTTCCCACCAGCCTGGCCCTGAGCACCTCCAGGCAGGAGGCAGCCACAGCCTCCCTGGGCAGCCTGGGCCAGAGTCTCCCCAGCCTCACTCTCAACAATTCCTTCCTCAGCTCCACTCTCAGTCTCCCCTCTCCCAGCTCAAAGCCATTGTTCCTCAGCCTGGCACTCCCAGCCCTTGTCCCAAGTCCCTCCCCAGCTCTTCTGGAGCCCTTCAGCTCCTGGCAGGCTGCTCTCAGGTCTGCCTGGAGCCTTCTCTCTCACAGCCTGGCCCCACAGGGGAGGTTCTGCAGCCTCTGCTCATCTCTGTGGCCTCCTCTGGAGCCTCTCCAGCAGCTCCAGGTCCTTCTTGTGCTGGGGCCCAGAGCTGGAGGCAGTGCTGCAGGTGGGCTCTGAGCAGAGCAGAGGGGCAGAATCCCCTCCCTGTGCTGCTGCTCTCCCTGCTCTGGCTGCAGCTCAGCACTCAGCTGGCTCTGGGCTGCCAGGGACCAGTGCTGGCTCCTGGGGACTCTGTCACCACCTGACACCCCCAAGGCCTTCTCCTCAGGGCTGCTCTGGAGCCACTCCTCACCCAGCCTGGATTTGTGCTTGGGATTGCCCTGCCCCAGATGCAGGACCTTGCACTTGGCCTTGTTGAACTTCAAGAGGTTGGCCTGGGCCCAACCCTTCAGCCCATCCAGGTCCCTGTGGATGGTTCCCTTCCCTGCTGTGTGACACCACACAGCTTGGTGTCACCTGCAGACCTGCTGAGGCTGCCTCAGTCCCAGTGTCCACGTCTCCAACCAAGGTGTCAAGGAGCACTGGTCCCAGTACAGACCCCAGAAGGTCACCACTGGTGTAGCTGCTTCACCAGTCACCATCCCATCTAGAAGAGCATCCCAGAGAGTCTGCTCTGTGTGACCTTCAGCCATGCTCTCTGGGAGCTCAGCCAGCCCTTCCCACCAGGTTTCACTGTCTCAGGAGTGGAAGTCATGGCTCACCCAATGATCTCCCACTGTCTCCAGGCCACTCCAGCCTAGATGTAGCAGACATCACTGCAGGGTCACAGCTCAGGGTAAAAATGTGCTTTGTAATGCTTGCCACACTGCTCAGAGCCGGAGGTCAGATGCAGAGAGCGAAGGGAACTAAATCCCTGCTCAGCTCTCATGACAGAGAAGCCATGGCCAAAAGGCATGAGCAGAGGAACAAAGGGAAACAGCAACACTGCTGCATCCCTGTGAACACAGGACCTGGGCTCACAGAACCACAGAATGGTAGAGGTTGGAAGGATCACCCAGTCCCAGCCCCTGCCAGAGCAGGGGCACCCAGGGCAGGGCACACAGAGCACAGCCAGGGGGGGTTGGAAAGGCTCCAGAGCAGGAGACTCCACAGCCTCTCTGGGCAGCCTGCTCCAGGGCTCAGCAGCCTCACACTCAAGAAGTTGCTCCTCCTGTTCAGAGCTTCCTCTGGTCAAGTCTGTGCCCATGGCCTCCTGTCCTGTCCCAGGGCACCACTGAGCAGAGCCTGGCCCCATCTCCCTGCCCCCCCAGCCCTCAGGTATCTGTAGGCATTGATCAGATCCCCCTCAGCCTCCTCTTCCCCAGGCTAAGCAGCCCCAGCTCTCTCAGCCTCTCCTCAGCTGAGAGCTGTTGCAGTGCCTCAGCAGCTCCCTGGCCCTGTGCTGGACTCTCTCCTGTAGTTCTTTGTCCTCCTTCAGCTGGGGAGCCCAGAACTGGACACAGCACTGCAGAGTATAGGAGCAGGAGAGCCTCCCTTGGCCTGCTGGCCACACTCTTCTTCAGGCCCCCCAGGACACCATGTTCCTGAGGCAGCAGCAGGACACCAGAGCCTTCTCTGCTCACAGTTCAGCTCCACCTGAGGCTCAGCTGCTGGTCTCTGGCATGGGGCACCCCATGGTGGGGCACCACATCTGTCTGAGGAGTGCTTCATACCCACTCCTTGAACCCAAACCTGGCTCTGCAGAGACCCCAGAGGCTGCCTGTGAGAGCTGCCACAGGGAACACGTCGGGGGTCCTGGCACCCACGAGGGCCCAAAGTACACCAAAGTCCCCACCAGAGCACATGAGCCACCAAAGCCTGCCCAAGGCTATCAGAGCCAGCTTGCTCCTCCATACTTCAGCTTTCTGCCTGCTGTTGAAAGGAAGAAGGAAATAAAACCACAACCCCTCAGCATGAGCCCTCCAAGGCTGGCAGCTGCTCAGCAGTGCCAGGGCTGCCCTGAGCCAGGTGGCAGCTGCTCATCTTTCTGACTTCTCAGCAGCTTTCATTCTTAGATGGATCCCTGTGGCCCTGGTGCCTTGCACTGCATGCTGAGCTCCTTCTGAATGTCAGTCAATACTGGTGGAGAGTAGGCTGAACAGGAGCCAGCAGTGTGCCCAGGGGGCCAAGAAGGCCAAGGGCATCCTGGCCTGCAGCAGGAACAGTGTGGCCAGCAGGAGCAGGGAGGTCATTCTGCCCTGTGCTCAGCACTGGTTAGGCCACACCTTGAGGCCTGTGTCCAGTTCTGGGCTCCTCAGGTTAGGAAAGATGTTGAGCTGCTGGAAGGTGTCCAGAGAAGGGCAACAAAGCTGGGGAGGGGTCTGGGGCACAGCCCTGTGAGGAGAGGCTGAGGGAGCTGGGGTTGCTTAGCCTGGAGAAGAGGAGGCTCAGGGGAGACCTTCTTGCACTCTACAACACCCTGCAGGGAGGTTGTAGCCAGGTGGGGGTTGGTCTCTTCTCCCAGGCACCCAGCACCAGAACAAGAGGACACAGTCTCAAGCTGTGCCAGGGGAGGTTCAGGCTGGAGGTGAGGAAGAAGCTCTTCAGAGAGAGAGAGATTGGCCCTTGGGATGTGCTGCCCAGGGAGGTGGTGGAGTCCCCATCCCTGGAGGCATTTAGGAAGAGCCTGGATGAGGCCCTTGGTGCCGTGGTTTGGTTGATCAGATGGTGCTGGGGGATAGGTTGGACTCAATGCTCTTGAAGGTCTTTTCCAACCTGGTTAATTCTGTTCTATTCTATTCTGCATTAAAAGGAACAGAACCCTGTAGGGAGAGCCACACAGCCAGCTCAGTCCCACTGCCTGGCACTGACTTGTTTGCACTCTCCCACTAGCAGACAATTACAGCAATGGGGAAGCCACAGCTGGGGCTGGAAGCTCTCTCCCCAGGAGGAGGCTCCAGAAGGAGTGCACCCAGGTGAAGCTGGTTTGTGTCAGTCCCTCTCTGTTAGGCAGAAACTGTAACACGGACTGAATGGGACCTGCCCCTCACACACCCTCTGGGGTGGCTTGAGGTTCCTCCCCCAACATCAAGTTGCCAGAGCAGGTCAGCTGCAAGTAGGTGAAGCTCTATTTACAAGCAAAACTACAATCCAGGAACCTGGAAAGCACTGAATAGGTACAAAATGTACAACATGAGCAGGGACTGACAACCCACAAGCAACACAAGAACCCCTCTGGCCAAAACCAGGGGGCTCCCAACAGCTGCCTCCTCTGCCCCCCTGTACATGGGACAAGAGAAATTAGGAGGAGAGCAGATGGTATCTTGTCAGCACTTAGCCACAACGAGGAGCACCAGGTCAGTAAGCAGCCATCCAGAGTGAAGAAACCAAAAGAGAGACTGCAGGAGACTAAATTTTGTCTCTCTCTGGATGTGAAACAACAAAGGCAAAACCACCTTTGCCCCTCTCCAGACTGCAGCTGCCCAGGAAGGGGATGGTGGCAAAGCTCTGGCAATGGAAATGTGCAGTGGGCAGACGGCACTGGCACACCTCTGGAACGTGCAGAGACAAGAACACCTCTGCCCTGGGCAGGGAGGATGGGCAAAAGGAGCCAAGGGGCTCAGCAGCCGGCAGGGTAAGCCCCCGCCGGGTGCTGTGTCTGTGGGCAGCTCAAAGGCGAAGGAGGCAGCAAAGCTTCCCCCTGCCCCCCTGGAGCCCTGTCAGCACACGAGGAGCACACAGGGAGATTCCCTGGCAGCAAAGCCTGGGCACATACCTGAAAAACCTGTGACTAAATGCCTCTACAAAAGAGCTGAGCCATGCCTGGTCAGGAGAAGAAAATACAAGGAGAGAAAAAGACACAGAGGGAAAACCACATCAGCACCCAGCCTGGAAGCACAGAATCAATGAGCTGGGAAAAGACCTCAGAGATCACCAAGTCCAGCCTGTCACCCAGCACCTCCTGACACCTCAACCATGGCTCCAAGTGCCACATCCAATCCCCTCTTGAACAACTCCACCACCTCCCTGGGCAGCACATCCCAGTTTCATAGTTTCATAGTTTCATAGTTTCAGTTAGGGTTGGAAGGGACCACAAGGATCATCCAGTTCCAACGCCCCTGCCATGGGCAGGGACACTCTACCCTAGATCAGGCTGGACAGAGCCTCATCCAGCCTGGTCTTAAACACCGCAAGGGACAGGGCCTCAACCACCTCCCTGCACAACCCATTCCAGGCCTTCACCACCCTCACGGTGAAGAACTTCCTCCTCACCTCCAGCCTGAATCTCCCCACCCCCAGCTTCATCCCATTCCCCCTAGTCCTATCACTCCCTGAGAGCCTGAGCAGTCCCTCCCCAGCCTTCCTGTAGCCCCCTTCAGATCCTGGAAGGCCACAATGAGGTCACCTGGGAGCCTTCTCTTCTCCAGCCTGAACAGCCCCAACTCCCTCAGTCTGTCCTCACAGGAGAGGTGCTCCAGCCCTCTGCTCATCCTCGTGGCCCTTCTCTGGACACCTTCCAGCCCCTCCAGATCCCTCTTGCAATAGGGGCTCCAGAACTGGAGGCAGTACTGCAGGTGGGGTCTCAGCAGGGCTGAGCAGAGGGGGAGAATCCCCTCCCTTGCCCTGCTGGCCACACTTCTCCTGCTGCAGCCCAGGCTCTGCTTGGCTTTCCGGGCTGCAAGTGCACCCTGAGAGCTCCTGGGGAGCTTCTCCTCCCCAGCACCCCCAAGGCTCTCTCCTCTGGGCTGCTCCCCAGCCAGTCCCTGCCCAGCCTGGATTTGTGCCTGGGGTTGCCTCCACCCAGCTGCAGGACCCTGCACTTGGTCTTGTTGAAGCTCATGAGGTTGGCCTGTGCCCACCTCTCCAGCCTGTCAAGGTCCCTCTGGATGGATCCCTTCCCTCCAGCTGTCTGCTGCACCACACAGCTTGGTGTCATCAGCAAACTTGCTGAGGGTGCACTCAATGCCACTGCCCATGGCACCCACAGAGATGTTGAACAAGCCTGGTGCCAGGGCTGATCCCTGAGGGACTCTGCTTGTCCCTGGCCTCCACTGGGACATGGACCCATTGACAGCCACTCTCTGGGTGCAGCCATCAAGCCAGTTCTGTATCCATCTGGTGGTCCATCCATCAAACCCATGTGTCACCAGCCTGGAGACCAGGATGTGGTGTGGGACAGTGTCAAAGGCTTTGCTCAGGGCCAGGGAAACCTCATCAGTTGCTCACCCCTCAGCTATTAATGCTGTCACCTGTTCATAGAAGGCCACCAGGTTTGTCAGGCAGGATTTGCCCTTGGCAAAGCCATGCTGACTGCTCCCAATCACCTCTTCACTACTCTTCTGAGTCAGCAGTGCCTCCAGGAGGATCTGCTCCATGATCTTTCCGGGCACAGAGGTGAGACTGACTGGCCTGGAGTTCCCTGGTTCCTCCTTCTTACCCTTTTTGCAGATGGGAGCAATGTTTGCCCTTTTCCAGCCTGTGGGGACTGCCCCAGGCTGCCATGACTTTTGGAATAGACTGGAGAGGGGCTTAGCAACCTCCTCTGCCAGTTCTCTCAGCACCCGTGGGTGTATCCCGTCGGGTCCCATGGACTTGAACACTTTCAGGTTCTTCAGGTGATCACCAACCTGAGCTTCACTTACCATGGGCAGTTCTTCCTCCCCGTCCCTGGCATCGTCTGCCATGACACCAGGAGTGTGGCTGGAGGCCCTTGCAGTGAAGGCTGAGGTCAAGAAGTTACTGAGTACCTCAGCCTTCTCCACATCACTTGTGACCAATTCACCACTTTCCTTTCTGAGGGGGCCCACCCCTTCCCTACTCTTCTTCATGCCATTCATATACCTGTAGAAGTTCTTAGTGCTCCCTTTAACCTCCCTGGCTAGATTCAATTCCAACTCTGCTTTGGCTTTCCTAACCAGGCCTCTTGCTGCTCGGGCAGCTTCCTTATCTCCCCCTGTTCCAGCTGTCCTTCCCTCTGCTTCCTGTAGAGTTTCTTTTTAAGTGATAGTGTGTCCAGCAGCTCCTTGTTCATCCAGGCAGGCCTCCTAGCCTTCTTCCCTGCTTTTCTCTGTGTTGGTATACATAGCTCCTGGACACAGAGGAGGTGGTCCTTGAACACTGACCAGCTGTCCTGGGTCCCTCTTCCCTCCAGGCTTTGTCCCATGACACTGTGTCTAGCAGATCCCTGCAGCGATCGCAGTCTGCACGCCTAAAGTCTGGGGTCATAAGCTTAGAATAGGTCCTCCTGATAGCCCTGAGGAGATTAAATTCAAGTGCTTCATGGTCACTGCAGCCAAGGCAGTCTCTGAGCCTCACATTGGTTACCAGCCCTTCCCTGTTGGTGAGAACAAGGTCCAGCAGAGCACCTTTTCTTGTTGGTTCCTCTGCCATTTGGAGGAGGAAGTTGTCTTCTACGCAGTCCAGGAACATCCTGGATTGCTGGTGCCTTGCTGTGTTGTCCCTCCAGCAGATGTCAGGGTGGTTGAAATCACCCATGAGGACCAGGGCTTGTGACCTGGAAGCCGCTTCTGTTTGCCTGTGGAGGGCCTCATCCGCTTGGTTCTGCTGGTCAGGTGGCCTGTAGGAGACCCCCACAGTAATATCTCCTTCCCCTCTCTTGCCTTTAATTCTAACCCATACACTCTCACCATCTCATCATCCCTCCCCAGGTGAGTTCTGCTGACTCCAGCTGGTTCTTGACATAGAGGGCAACACCTCCTCCTCTCCTTCCCTGCCTATCCTTCCTAAAAAGCTTGTACCCGTCTATCCCTACATTCCAGCCATGGGAATCATCCCACCAAGTGTCAGCAATGCCCACTGTGCCATGGCCTCCCAGCAGCACGGTGGCCATTAATTCATCCTGTTTGTTGCCCCAGCTGGGTGCATTTGCATAGCAGCACTTCAGCTGGGCTGGCCCTGTCGTCCTCTTGTGCCAGTTCCCCTTGGTTTCCACAGGGTGTCCTGGTGTGTCATCTGTGTCCTGCCTCAGGGCAGCAAGTTGAGAGCCCTTACCAGCTCTCCATCCCACTGCCTCTGGTGAGCTGCCCCTCTGCTTCTCACAGGCCAGCAGGAGACTATTACCCCCTTCCCCCTTCAAGTCTTCAAGTGGCCAATCTCTCTTCCTGGGAAGAACTTTCTCCTCACCTCCAGCCTGAACCTCCCCTGGCACAGCTTGAGACTGTGTCCTCTTGTTCTGCTGCTGGCTGCCTGGCAGAAGGGACCGACCCCCACCTGGCTACAACCTCCCTTCAGGGAGTTGCAGAGAGCAATGAGGTCTCCCCTGAGCCTCCTCTTCTGCAGGCTAAGCAACCCCAGCTCCCTCAGCCTCTCCTCACAGGGCTGTGCTCCAGACCCCTCCCTGGAGGTGTTCAAGAGGGGACTGGATGTGGCACTTGGTGCCATGGTTTAGTTGTCAGGAGGTGTTGGGGGATAGGTTGGACTTGATGATCTCTCGGGTCTCTTCCAAGCTCCTTGAGTCTCTGATTCTGTATTTTCCTTTTGCATCCAGTGGGAATTTATCTCCATTCCATCATTTTCTGTTCAGGACCTGTGGAAAATTTTCTACCACACCTCCCCAGCCCGGCGCTGAGCCAGGCTCTTCCCATCAGCTCTGGGAGAGGATTTCCCCGCCAGTGCCAGCCTGGCCGCTGAGCTGCGGCACCAGCGCCGCTGGCCAAGGTGCTGCACGGAGCCCTGCGCAAGCGGCTCCAGCTCCCGGGGAAAGGCAACAGGGGCGGCAGGGCCGCGCAGCTCTGGGCACTGGGGACTGACGTGGAGAGCTGGCCAGCAGATCCTATTGTCCCTGCAGAACCAGACACAGGTTCCAAAGCCCAGCCTCCCAGAGCAGCACCAGCACCAGAACTGTCAGGGCTGGAAGGGACCTCAAGGCTCAGCCAGTCCCAACCCCCCTGCCATGGGCAGGGACACCTCACACCACAGCAGGCTGCTCACAGCCACCTCCAGCCTGGTTGCAAACACCTCCAGGCAGGAGGATTCCACCACCTCCCTGGGCAGCCTGTGCCAGGCTCTCACCACCCTCCTGGGCAACAACTTCTTCCTCACAGCCAATCTGAATCTTGCCTCCTCTAGCTTGGATCCATTCTCCCCCAGTCCTATCACCACCCAACACCCTCAAAAGTCCCTCCCCAGCTGTCTTGGAGCCCCCTGCAGATCCTGGAAGGCCACCAGAAGGTCTCCTGGGAGCCTTCTCCTCTCCAGCCTGCACAACCCCAACTCTCTCAGCCTGCCTTCATAGGAGAGATGCTCCAAGCCCTGCACCTCCACAGGCAGCACGGAATGGATGCTGCTGCACTCATCCTGGCCCTGCCTCACACATCTCACACACTTTCAAGCTCTACAGGGCCAGGAGCATCAGTCTCTTGGAGCAGCCACACTTGCTTCATGAGCCACTTGCCCATGTGTTACAGAGCAGATACCAAAGATCCTTACAAAAGCAGCTCCTCCAGGATGCTTTTGTTAAACTCTTAAAGCTTCTGAGGAGCTCTGCCGGCGCTGGCAGTGTCCATTGATCACCAAGACAGCTGCTGGGGCTCAGGACTCCCTCGGGAATTCAACACTTCTCCCGCTGTGATTTCTGTTCTGAACAAATAGGTAATGATGATTTCGGGGTCAGCAGGCACACCACTACCTCAGCTCCCGGGATGGTTCAATCCCATTACCTCAGCCCAGGCAGACCTGCATGCTGGGCTGCTTCAGGTACTCTGATAGATGGAAACAGCAGCAAAGCTGAGAGCAGAAATCGCCCAGCGTGGGGCTGTGTGTTGCAATGAGTTTCCTCAGCATCACAGGAAGTAGAATCAGACAGAATCCCAGAGCCACAGAACCCTCCTGCCAGAGCAGGGGCACCCAGGGCAGGGCACCCAGAGCACAGCCAGGGGGGGTTGGAAAGGCTCCAGAGCAGGAGACTCCACAGCCTCTCTGGGCAGCCTGCTCCAGGGCTCAGCAGCCTCACAGGGACAAAGGTTTCCCTCCTCTTCCCCTGGCACCTCCTCTGCTCCAGCTTGCCCCCAGTGCCCCTTGTGCTGTGCTTGGCCATCCCTGAGCAGAGCCTGGCTCCAGCCCTGCACATCTTTGTCCCCAGCCATGAGGGCAGCCCTCAGGCTCCTCTGCTCCCAGCTCAGGAGCCCTCAGCCCCCTCTCATCTTCCCTGGTGTAAACTCCGAGGGAGTGTTCTTTCAGTGACCTCCTGCCTTTGTGTGCAGCAGCTGCTCACAGAAGGGTCCCAGCCCACCCCACAGCAGATGATATGTCCCAAGCCACGCTGAGCACTTGCTTTCTGCTTCCAGACTCCCATGCAGCACCACAAATTCAGGTGAGAAATGCTTCTTGCAGCTCTGTCACTGGCAAGGCAGCCGAGCAGAACAGCCTGAAGCAGGGTAGAGGTTAGCAAGGGGACTGCCATCAGCCTGTGAGCATCAGGGCTGGAACAACAGCTTGGTGCATCCCTCCAAAGAGTGCCCCGAAGGCTAAAGCTCTCCTCTCTGCCTGGGCCTTAGGTTTTGACTCCTTCCAGATGAAACAGTGCCCACACCACTGTGCCAGGGCCTTCACAGCTGCCCCCAGGCCATCCCAAAGCTGTTGTATCTTTTGCCTTTACCAAGGAAGCCTCTTAATTGCTTCCACTTTCTGAACCTGTGCCTGTTCCAGCCCTTGCTGAGGCACTGGTAAAACAAAGGCAAAGATTAGTTTGGTCAAACACTTCCAGTAGGTCCAAGGCTCATGCACCTGGACAAGTTAGGGCTTGACCTGCTGGGAAGCAGCTCCTTGGAGAAGGACCTGGGAGTGCTGGTGGGCAGCAAGTTCTGCATGGGACAGCAATGTGCCCTGGGGGCCAAGAAGCTCAATGGTCTCTTGGGGGATGTAAGAAGAGTGTGACCAGCAGGTCAAGAGCAGCTCTCCTCCCCTTGTGCTCTGCCCTGCTGAGACTGCATCTGGAGTACTGTGTCCAGTCCTGAGCTCCTCAGTTCAAGAGGGACAGGGATATACCACACAGTGTCCAAGGGAGGCTGTGAGGATGCTGAAGGGTCTGGAACATCTGTGTGAGGAGGAGAGGCTGAGAGCCCTGGGGCTGTTCAGTGTGGAGAGCAGCAGACTGAGAGGGATCTGACCAATGTCTGTAAGTACCTGAGGGGTGGGGGTCAGGATGAAGGGGCCAGGCTCTGCTCAGTGGTGTCCTGTGTTGGACAAAGGGCAATGGACACAAACTGGAACCCAGGAGGTTCCATCTCAACATGAGGACAAAGTTCTTCTGTGTGAGGGTGCTGGAGGCCTGGAGCAGGCTGCCCAGAGAGGTTGTGGAGTCTCCCTCTCTCTGGGGACTTCCAACCCCCCCTGGATGTGTTCCTGTGGGACCTGCCCTGGGTGACTCTGGGAGTTTGGACTGAGTGATCTCTGTGATCACAGCACCAACTGCTGCAGAGCAACCCAGGAGCCCCAGCAGGCTCCTGCCCATCTCACAGCCTGCTTTTTCCCTCAGAGCCAGCAGCCAGGATGATCCCAGGGCTCCATAACAAGGCCAACTCCTTTTCCTGCCGGGTGTCAGCCAGTGCCCTGAAAGAAGTGTCACTCAGGGAGAGGCAAGGAGCATCAATGGCTGGGAGAGACCCTGATGCATGCATGGATGCAGCACCTGCTCATTTCTAAGCCCTGCTGCCTTGGATTCATTGCTCCTGCAGCGTGCCCCCATTCCAAACAGAATCCGTTCCCCACTGCCAAGCATAAAACCAGAAGCCATTCAGAAATCCAGGCTGAAGCAGTGACCTTTGGTTCCCCAGCAAGCAGCTGCTCTCTCTGTAGTGAACACTCAGGAGGGAATTACTCACTTGCTGATTGTTTGTCAGCCTGAAGTGCAGGTTGCTGCTTCACCACCTCAGCTGTGCACGACAGGCTTCAAATCCCTTTCAATCTCTAAGGCCAAACAAACAGCTCCTGAGAGCAGTGGTTGGAAGCCCCAGCAGCAGCTTCCTGCAGTAGGTGATGTGGTTGGATTCAGCAAGGCCTCTGACACCGTCCCCCAGAGCAAGCTCCTGGCCAAGGAGGAGCAACGCTTGCAGGAGCTCTGCCTCCTTCAGCTGCGGGCTGGGAGGGTTGAAGACATCTTTCAGTCTGAAGGATGCAAAGAAATGAGCTGGCTCTGGGCAGCTGCTGAAGCTGGACCTGCCTGGTCACCCCCAGCCCCCCAGGAACGTCTCTGGGCACCGGGGCCTCCCCTCAGAGCCTGGCTTCCAGGGCAGCAGCCTGCAGCTCTGGGGGGGGCAGGACTCTGCACTTGTTTCCTCCTCTCCCATGGATCATTTTCAGACAGGTTCTCCTGATCTTCTGTGTGTTTCTCAGACTCCACTTTTCTTTTCATTGCTTTCCCTCTTTCTCCATCACTTCCTTCTCACCCTCTAAGCTTCCTTTGCAGCAAGGCCTTTGACACTGTTCCCCCCAGCAAGCTCCTGGCCCAGCTGTCAGCCCCTGGCTGGGACAGCAGCACTCTGAGCTGGGTTAGGAAGTGGCTGGAGGCTGAGCCCAGAGAGTGGTGGTGAATGGTGCCACAGCCAGCTGGCAGCCAGGCACCAGTGGTGTGCCCCACGGATCAGTGCTGGGCCCCAGCCTGTTCAATGTCTTTCTTGCTCTCCCTACAGGGTTCTGTTCCTTTTAATGCAGAATAGAATAGAACAGAATTAACCAGGTTGGAAAAGACCTTCAAGAGCATTGAGTCCAACCTATCCCCCAGCACCATCTGATCAACCAAACCACGGCACCAAGGGCCTCATCCAGGCTCTTCCTAAATGCCTCCAGGGATGGGGACTCCACCACCTCCCTGGGCAGCACATCCCAAGGGCCAATCTCTCTCTGAAGAGCTTCTTCCTCACCTCCAGCCTGAACCTCCCCTGGCACAGCTTGAGACTGTGTCCTCTTGTTCTGGTGCTAGGGGCCTGGGAGAAGAGACCAACCCCCACCTGGCTACAACCTCCCTTCAGGTAGTCATTGAGAGCAAGAAGGTCTCCCCTGAGCCTCCTCTTCTCCAGGCTAAGCAACCCCAGCTCCCTCAGCCTCTCCTCACAGGGCTGTGCTCCAGACCCCTCCCCAGCTTTGTTGCCCTTCTCTGGACACCTTCCAGCAGCTCAGCATCTTTCCTAACCTGAGGAGCCCAGAACTGGACACAGACTCAAGGTGTGGCCTAATCAGGGCTGAGTGCAGTTCCTCCTCCCCACACCCCAGCTGCCTGGAGGGCAGCTTCCCGCGGTGCCCAGGAGCAGCAATGCTCTCTGCCTGGTCAGTGATGAGAGGCAATGGCCTGAAACTGTGCCAGGGGAGGGTTAGGCTGGAGATGAGGAAAAATGTCTCTGCTGCAAGAGTGGTCAGGTATTGGAACAGGCTGCCCAGGGAGACCTCAGAGCAGCCTGCCAGGGACCTGAAGGGCTCCAGGAGAGCTGGGGAGGGACTTGAGACAAGGGCTGGGAGTGCCAGGCTGAGGAACAATGGCTTTGAGCAGCAGCACAGGGAGGGGATTCTGCCCCTCTGCTCTGCTCAGAGCCCACCTGCAGCACTGCCTCCAGCTCTGGGCCCCAGCACAAGAAGGACCTGGAGCTGCTGGAGAGGCTCCAGAGGAGGCCACAGAGATGAGCAGAGGCTGCAGAACCTCCCCTGTGGGGCCAGGCTGGGAGAGTTGGGGCTGTGCAGCCTGGAGAAGAGAAGGCTCCAGGCAGACCTCAGAGCAGCCTGCCAGGAGCTGAAGGGCTCCAGGAGAGCTGGGGAGGGACTTGGGACAAGGGCTGGGAGTGCCAGGCTGAGGAACAATGACTTTGAGCTGGGAGAGGGGAGACTGAGCCTGGAGAGGAGGAAGGAATTGTTGAGAGTGAGGCTGGGGAGACTCTGGCACAGGCTGCCCAGGGAGGCTGTGGCTGCCTCCTGCCTGGAGGTGTTCAGGACCAGGCTGGATGAGGCCCTGAGCAGCCTGTGCTGGTGGGAGGTGTCCCTGCCCATGGCAGGGGGCTGGAGCTGGCTGAGCTTTAATGTGCCTTCCAACCCAACCCATTCTGTGATTCTATGAGACCAGTGGAGGGAAGGTAAAATCATGCCACATGCAAGATGCTGCTGCTGTATGCAAGATGAGATTTAAACAGCATTTCTCCTAGGGGAAGCTGAAAGAGCAAAGTATTGCTTGAGTGACAAAAAAAAGGAGTTCCCCTGAGCTTTCAGAGCTGTTCCCAGGAGGAGGAGATGGGAGCCAGCCCCAGAGCTCCAGTGCCTCTGAGCACAGCTGCCTCCATGGGGGCTGAAGATTGTCACTGGTCTTCCTCAGTGAAGACTCCCTTGGAAACAGCATGTGGGGACTGCATGGTGTGGGGAGCATGACCTTGAGCCTGGTGTCTGCTTAGTAGAGGCAGACAAAGAAAAAGACTTCAGAAACCTAATTATGCCACAGAAGGGACTCTGAGATGGTATCCAAACTGCTGGGTTTAAAACAGGAAGCACACCCCACACACCAAAGAAGAGAGCAGCCCGGGAGGGGACAGCAAGGGACTCAGGCCCTGGCTGCAGGCTGGGTGAGCAGGATGTGCATCACACACAATCACAGAACCAGCTGCTGAGCTTGGAAGAGACCTCTGAGATCACCAAGTCCAAGCTCAGCCAGAGCTCACAGTGCCACCACTGCTGCTGAGCCACTGCCACTGACCCACAGCCCTCAGCACCACATCCATGCAGCTTTCAGACTCCTCCAGGGATGGGGACTCCAGCACCTCCCTGGGCAGCCTGGGACAGCACCTGAGAACCCTTTATGGGAAGATATTTTCCCTAACATCCAACCTGAACCTCCCCTGGCACAGCTTGAGGTCATTTCTTCTTGTCCTGTCACTCATTGCATGTGAGCAGGGACCAACCCCACCTGGCTCCAGCCTCCCTTTGGGGGGAGCTGTAGAGAGCTGAGGTCTCCCTCAGCCTCCTCTTCTCCAGGCTGAACACCCCCAGCTCCCCCTCCAGCCCTGTTCCCCGGGGCCTTCCCCAGGCCCTTTCCCAGCTTTGTTGTCCCTCTCTGGACACACTCCAGCCCCTCAATGTCCTTGTAGTGAGGAGCCCAAACCTGAACCCAGCACTCACGCTGTGTCCCCCCTGCACTGAGCAGAAGGGCACAATCCCATCCCCAGCCCTTCTGGCCACACTGTGCCTGATGCATGCCAAGAACTGAGCTGTAGCCTGTTAGCTGCTCCTTGCTCTGGCTGTCCTGAGCCCTGGGAGGGGGGATTCAAGCAGCTGTCACAGCAAACTGTCCCTACTGCAAGCGCCCCCAGCCCTGCTTGCCCTGCCCTGTCCCCGCAGCAGGGCAGAGCGTCTGCAGCAAGCACAGCCCGGGGAGGCGCACTGCTGTGCCCACAGGCAGCACCGCCCTGCTCCTGGCAAAGCAAGGGAGCTGGCAACCAACAGGAACATCTCAGCTGAGCTCCATAGTCAATGAAGCAGAACTCGAGGCTCCTGCTCCCCACGGTGGTACTTCCTTGATTGCTTGGATGCCCTTGCTCAGAGGTGCATCTGCTGCTCCTGCACTGGCGCTGCTGCCCCGGGGCGGCCCCGCTGCTGCTTGCATCCTCCTCTGGGGGCAGAGAGCCGAAACCTAGGCACCAGCACAAGATGAGCTCTGACAAACAATCAGATGGGAACTGCCACACTGCAACAAGTCCCTGTGCTCACTGTCAGTTCCAAATGGAAGTGGACCAGATCTGGTACCAATGGGCACCTCTCATTTGTTCCCTTCTCCCACCTGCTTTCCTGGGACACTGTGATGAGAGAGCTCCTCAGGAGATGCTCACTTGAAAGCATTACTGAACTTCTGATCGAGTGGCAGTGAGATCATCCAGGCCATGGCAACGTGCTCACTGCTCTGAAAAACTGGGGAACTGCTAAATGCAGAACAGGCTGAGAGGGAAGGAAGAAATATGGCAATAAATCTGCTTTGCAACACCTCAGCTTACTTCACAGAGTCACAAAATGGTTTGGGTTGGAAGGGAGCTCCAGAGCTCAGCCAGCCCAGCCCCCTGCAGGCAGCAGGGACATCCTCCACTGGATCAGGTTGCCCAGAGCCCTCCCCAGCCTCTCCTGGAATAGCTCCAGGCATGGAGCCTCAACCACCTCCCTGGGCAGCCTGCTGCAGGGTTCCAGCAGCCTCCTGGGGCAGAACTTGTTCCTCACATCCAATCTCCATCTGCTCTGCTCTCCTTTCAAACCATTGCCCCTGGGGCTGTCCCTGCAGGCCTTTGGGATCAGTCCCTCTGCAGCCTGCTTGGAGCCCCTGCAGGTACTGGAAGGTTGCTATTAGGTCTCCAAGGGCATTCTCCAGGCTGAACAGCCCCAGCTCTCTCAGCCTGCCCACACAGCAGAGGTTCTCCAGCCCTCTGATCATCTTGGTGGCATCCTCTGGACCCTCTCCTTCAGCTCCATGTTCCTCTTGTGCTGGGGGCTCCATATCTGGACACAGCCCTGCAGGTGAGGTCATCCCAGAGCACAGCAGAGGGGCAGGATCCCCTCTCTCCCGCTCTGCTTTGGCTGCAGCCCCAAATCTCCTGTGGATTTCCAGCTGGTGAAACCAAGCACTTGTGTAGCAGCCCAAAAAACGGGGGGGGGGGAAGCAACTAAAAATCAGTGTTTGACAAACTGTTATTAAGGTGACATTCCCCAAGCTCCTCTCGCAGAGTATAATGCATAGAAGAGGTAAGAGTGGCCTCAGGATGCCTCAGAAAGCAAAACACTTCAGACAGGGGAAAAGATAAAGCATTCCAAGACTTTATTATTAATCTCACAGAAGCAGGGCCCTTACTGTTTTGTTTTTCATCTAAAGCACATTTGCATGATCAGGAGGAATTCAGCAGGGCTGGGTGCAGCTGTTTATACTCATTGCATTGTTCAGTGTGTTACAGGCATGGAAAGAGCCTCAGGAAAGGAAGGAGGAATAAATCCCAAGCAGAGACAGCAGCCGCCCAAGATGCCTTTTCTGACCTTCCATCAGCCTGCTAATTGATATTAATCCTAAGATGAGAACATTCCTGACCAAGGACACAGTCTCAAGCTGCACCAGGGGAGGTTTAGGCTGGAGGTGAGGAGAAAGTTCTTCCCAGAGAGAGTAATTGGCCCCTGGGATGTGGTGCCCAGGGAGGTGGTGGAGCCCCCGTCCCTGGAGGCGCTCACAAAAGGCTTGGATGTGGCCCTTGGAGCCATGGTTCACTTGTCAGGAGGTGTCAGGGATTAGGCACTGGGTTGGACTTGATGAGCTCTGAGGTCTTTTCCAACCTGGGTGATTCTGTGATTTTATCAGCAGGCAATGACCTGAACAATAACGAAGCAAAATGCACTCAGGTTGTTGCTGAACTTTCTGACTGCTTGGGATGTCCCTGCACATGAAGCAGAAAGAGAGGAGAAGGTTCCAAGGAGCCTTCAATATCTGCAGGGGAGCTGCAGGCAGCTGGGGAGGGACTGCTCAGAAGGGGCTGTGGGGAGAGGACAAGGGACAAGGGTTTGGAAGTGGAGCAGGGCAGAGTCAGGTTGGACATGAGGAGGAAGCTCTGCACAGGGAGGCTGGGGAGACACTGGCACAGGCTGCCCAGGGAGGTGTTTGAGGCTCCATCCCTGGAGCCATCCAAGCTCAGCCTGGCTCTGTCCCTGTGCAGCCTGCTCTGGCTGGAGCTGTCCCTGCTGCCTGCAGGGCTTGGACAAGATGCCCTTGGAGGCTGCCTTCCAGCCCAGTGCCACCTGTGAGTCTGTGTGGAAGGGAATGGCAGCAGCGGCACCACACTGACCTCTGACTGTGTCTCCCCTTAGACACACAACTGCAATCCCAGAGCAGTTCAAATGCAGCTCAGGTCCAATCTGATTTCCTAAGGGCATCCAAAGCCTCAGGCCATTTCCTCATCTTCTATCACCTGAGAGTAGGGAGAGGAGCCCAGCCCTGCTGGTAGCCCAAAGGAGCAGTGAAAGGGGAATCGGTGAGATGCCAGTCCCACAGGCACTGCCCCTGCTGCCTGCCAGAGCCAGCAGGCTGCAGGGCACTGCTTTACATCTGCCACACACAGAAGCTAACTGTGGGGCAGAATCAGACAGGGGAGGCCCAGCTGAACACAACTAACCCTGCTGAAAGAGCACGTGGAGAATCACATTCACAGCTTGGAAGGGACCTTAAAGATCCTCCAGCTCCAGCCCCCTGCCATGGGCAGGGACCCCTCCCACCAGCACAGGCTGCTCAGGGCCTCATCCAGCCTGGCCTTCAACACCTCCAGGCAGGAGGCAGCCACAGCCTCCCCGGGCAGCCTGTGCCAGAGTTTGCCCAGCCTCACTGAATAACTTCCTCCAAGCTCCAGACTAGCCCTGCTCTGCCCCAGCCTGCAGAGTGGCACTCCCCAGCTGCCTGGCAGCCGCCCCAGGGACGTGGGAAAGGCTAAAGCATTCCACCAGATATGCTGAGAATGAAGCCTTGGACTGGCAGAGATGAAGTGGAGTCAGAGTTCGCCATTCCCCAGTCCCAAGCTGACCATGTTTGGAGGCTGTTGCTCTGTTGCTCTGCTGGCTGGGACACAGCCCAGGCCAGGGTGGCACTCAGTGCCCAGCTCCTGGCTGCTTGCAGCTCCCAGCCAGGCTCCAGGGTTCATGTTTCTCACGCCTGGTTGTGCTGCAGCTCTGCAGAGTTGTGACAGCCCACAGCTGGAAGTGTGACAGACCCCTGGGTTTCCACACAGCCCTGCTCCTCTTGTGCCTCTGCTGCTTCCTTTATCTCCATGTCTTGTCCCAGCCCACTTCATGGCTGTTGTGCACCCTGAGTCTGCCTCAGCATTCAGCCATTGTCAAGGACATGGATTTCAGCACACACCTCCAGCCTGCTGGAATCCCATCCCACACAAGCTGATACCAGTCACAGAAACCACACCCCCCAGCCCCCACCCAAAACACCAGAAAGTGACAAATTCCTCAATTCTGGCATTTGCAACCATCCACAGATTCCCAGATGGCATTGGGTTGGAAGAGGCCCTCAAAGGTCACCTTGCCCAAGCCCTGCAGGCAGCAGGGACACCTCCAGCTAGAGCAGGCTGCCCAGGGACACAGTCAGCCTGGCCTTCACAGTCCCACAGGACCACCAAGGTTGGAACAGACCTCAAAGATCATCAAGCCCAACCTGTCACCACAGACCTTGTGACTAGACCATGGCACCAAGTGCCACATCCAGTCCCCTCTGGAACACCTCCAGGGATGGGGACTCCACCACCTCCCTGGGCAGCACATCCCCAAGGGCGAATGACTCTATCTGGGAAGAACTTTCTCCTCACCTCCAGCCTGAACCTCCCCTGGCACAGCTTGAGACTGTGTCCTCTTGTTCTGGTGCTGGCTGCCTGGGGGAAGAGACCAACCCCCACCTGGCTACAACCTCGCTGCAGGGAGTTGGAGAGAGCAAGAAGGTCTCCCCTGAGCCTCCTCTTCTCCAGGCTAAGCAACCCCAGCTCCCTCAGCCTCTCCTCACAGGGCTGTGCTCAAGGCCTCTCCCCAGCCTTGTTGCCCTTCTCTGGACACCTTCAAGTGTCTCAATGTCCTTCCTAAACTGAGGGGCCCAGAACTGGACACAGGACTCAAGGTGTGGCCTAAGCAGTGCTGAGCACAGGGCACAATGACCTCCCTGCTCCTGCTGGCCACAGTGTTCCTCATGCAGGCCAGGATGCCATTGGCCTTCCTGGCCACCTGGGCACACTGCTGGCTCATGTTCAGGCAGCTGTCAATCAGCACCCCCAGGTCCCTCTCTGTTTGGGAGCCCTCAGTCACTCTGACCCCAGCACCTTCAGCACCCCCAGGCAGGAGGCAGCCACAGCCTCCCTGGGCAGCCTGTGCCAGAGTCTCCCCAGCCTCACTCTCAACAATTCCTTCCTCAGCTCCACTCTCAGTCTCCCCTCTCCCAGCTCAAAGCCATTGTTCCTCAGCCTGGCACTCCCAGCCCTTGTCACAAGTCCCTCCCCAGCTCTCCTGGAGCCCCTCCAAGTCCTGGAAGGCTGCTCTGAGGTCTCCCTGGAGGTGTTACATCTGTCAAGACAAAGAGCTCCAAACACACATTTTCACACAGAGAGAGTTACAGCACTCTGCAAGAGGGAGATACCTTGCAGCAGACTCTACAGGTGTTATTCTTTGTAAGTGGAGGCAAATGAAGGAAGGATCTTGGTGCCAGAGCCATGGAGCCACTCCTAGACATCTCAGCACCTTTGCACTGAAAAGCTTAGGGTTTGTCTGCAGGGCAGCTGCAGGCAGCTGGGGAGGTGGGGCTGTGGGGATAGGATGAGGAACAATGGTTTGAAAGGGGAGCAGGGCAGAGTCAGGTTGGACATCAGGAGGAAGCTCTGCAGAGGGAGGCTGGGGAGACACTGGCACAGGCTGCCCAGGGAGGGGCTTGAGGCTCCATCCCTGGAGCCATCCAAGCTCAGCCTGGCTGTGTCCCTGGGCAGCCTGCTCTGGCTGGAGCTGTCCCAGGGGCTTGCACAAGATGCCCTTGAAGGCTGCCTTCCAGCCCCATGCCACCTGTGAGTCTGTGGAAGGGAATGGCAGCAGAGGCACCACACTGACCTCTGACTGTGTCTCTCCTTAGAAACTGCAATCCCAGAGCAGTTCAAATGCAGCTCAGTTCCACTCTGATTTGCTATGGGCTTCCAAAGCATCAGAGTGGGTGGAACATCCTCCTCAGAGCTGAGCTCCTCAGTGCCCAGCACTGGAAGTGTGGACATCATTTAAATGCCCAGCACTGGCACTCCCATTTAAATATAGACAGCAGTGGGAGAAGCCCTAGCAAGCTTTCCCACTCTGTCATGAAGATGTCTTCTATTCTGGGTGCTGAGCTGTGCTTTTTATTGCTCCAGCACTTACAGGAGCTGAGCTTTTATGGATCAAGTCCACAGCAGTCAGTGAAGGTGTTTTGGAGCCCTGCTTAGAGCACACTGGTGTGGGTGTGAGAGGCAAAGCCTGGCTCAGGAATCAGCATAACCTCTGTGTGGCAGCTCAGCTACCATGGTGGCCCCTAATGAAGGCACAGCTTTGCACTGTGGCATTAGCAGAAGTTGGTGAGAGTGAAGGATGGGATGGGAGCCATCCAGAGGCACCTGGGCAGGCTGCAGAGGTGGCTGAGGAGAACCTCAGGAGGCTCAGCAGGGCACAGTGCAAGGTCCTGCACCTGGGTCAGGGCAACCCTCGACATCAGTCCAGGCTGATCTGCTGTGGAAATGATCCTGTGGGATACGAATGGAACACAGAAGTGGCAGTGCTCAGAGACCCATGACTGCACATGGCAGCAGCTCCTCCCTTCTGCTGCCCTGGTGGGGCTGAGGGCATCCTCAGGGGCTCCATGGCCAGAGCGATGGAAGAGGCCCTGAATTCCCTGCTCTGCATACCTGGCTGTAGGGTTTGCCCAGCCTGGCTCCTGAGATCAGTGCTTCCCACAGAGCAAACAGCAGCTTGAATCCCAAACTCCACAGCCCTGGGAGGGGAAGCAGTGCCCTGGATTTGGAGCTGCTGCACCCAAGGGAACCCCTTCCCAGGGCCAGCAGCTGACTGAGAGGGAAGCAGGGGAGGCAGCAGCACACTCCCAACTGCCTTTCCTCCTCCCATTTCCCAGGCACAACCAGCAATTCTGTCCCTGCCAGGAGGATCTGACAGTGATGAGGGAGATCTGACAGCAGGCGTTCCATCTAATTCCCCTGCTGCTTGAACAGCACTTTGGGGGCTTCATAAACAGGCTCCAACCTCAGCAGGTATTCCCAGTGGGCTGAGTCCCTGGAGCTCAGCAGCCAGCCCAGGCAGCAGCCAGGCAGGGGGGCACTGCCCAGCTCCCAGGGGGGCACTGCCCAGCTCCCAGGGTGGCAATGCCCAGATCCCAGGGTGGCACTGCCCAGCTCCCAGGGTGGCACTGCCCAGCTCCTAGGGTAGCACTGCCCAGCTCCCAGGGTGGCACTGCCCAGATCCCAGGGTGGCACTGCCCAGATCCCAGGGTGGCACTGCCCAGCTCCCAGGGTGGCACTGCCCAGTTCCCAGGGTAGCACTGCCCAGCTCCCAGGTAGCACTGCCCAGCTCCCGGGGTAGCACTGCCCAGCTCCCGGGGTAGCACTGCCCAGCTCCCAGGGGGGCACTGCCCAGCTCCCAGGGTAGCACTGCCCAGCTCCCAGGGTAGCAATGCCCAGATCCCAGGGTAGCACTGCCCAGCTCCCAGGGGGCACTGCCCAGATCCCAGGGTGGCACTGCCCACTCCCAGGGTGGCACTGCCCAGATCCCAGGGTGGCACTGCCCAGCTCCCAGGGTGGCACTGCCCAGATCCCAGGGTGGCACTGCCCAGTCCCAGGTGGCAATGCCCAGATCCCAGGGTGGCACTGCCCAGTTCCCAGGTAGCACTGCCCAGATCCCAGGGTGGCACTGCCCAGCTCCCAGAGTGGCACTGCCCAGATCCCAGGGTGGCACTGCCCAGTTCCCAGGGTGGCACTGCCCAGATCCCAGGGTGGCACTGCCCAGCTCCCAGGGTGGCAATGCCCAGCTCCCAGGGTGGCACTGCCCAGCTCCCAGGGTAGCACTGCCCAGATCCCAGGATAGCACTGCCCAGCTCCCAGGGTGGCACTGCCCAGCTCCCAGGGTGGCACTGCCCAGCTCCCAGGGTGGCAATGCCCAGCTCCCAGGGTGGCACTGCCCAGCTCCAGGGTAGCACTGCCCAGCTCCCAGGGGGCACTGCCCAGCTCTAGGGTAGCACTGCCCAGCTCCCAGAGTGGCACTGCCCAGATCCCAGGGTGGCACTGCCCAGATCCCAGGGTGGCACTGCCCAGTTCCCAGAGTAGCACTGCCCAGATCCCAGGATAGCACTGCCCAGCTCCCAGGGTGGCACTGCCCAGCTCCCAGGGTAGCACTGCCCAGCTCCCAGGGTGGCACTGCCCAGCTCCAGGGGCACTGCCCAGCTCCCAGGATAGCACTGCCCAGCTCCCAGGGTGGCACTGCCCAGATCCCAGGGTGGCACTGCCCAGTTCCCAGGGTGGCACTGCCCAGCTCCCAGGGTGGCACTGCCCAGCTCCCAGGGTAGCACTGCCCAGCTCCCAGGGTAGCACTGCCCAGCTCCCGGGGTGCACTGCCCAGCTCTCAGGGTAGCACTGCCCAGCTCCCGGTGTAGCACTGCCCAGCTCCCAGGGTGGCACTGCCCAGCTCCCAGGGTGGCACTGCCCAGCTCCAGGGTGGCTCACTGCCACAGCTCCCAGGGGGCACTGCCAGCGCTCCCAGGGGAGCTGGGGGGCAATGCCCAGATCCAAGGTGGCACTGCCCATTCCCAGGAGCCGCACTGCCCAGCGCCCCAGGGGGCACAGCTGCCCGGGGTAGCACTGCCCGGCTCCAGGGTGGCAATGCCCAGATCCCAGGGTGGCACTGCCCAGATCCCAGATAGCACTGCCCAGCTCCCAGGGTGGCACTGCCCAGCCCACCAGGGAGCACGCCCAGCTCACGGGCCCCAACCAGCCAGGAGCCCACAGCTGCCGGACGCACCAGCCCGGAGCTCCACTGGGGCCGCACAGCCCAGCCCATCCACCGGGTGCGCACTGCCCAGCTCCCAGGGAGCCGCACACCAGCCTGGAGGGCACTGCCCAGATCCCAGGGTGGCACTGCCCACTCTCAGGGTACCACTGCCAGCTCCCAGGGGGGCACTGCCCAGCCTCTCAGGGTAGCACTGCCCAGCCCCAGGGGGGCACTGCCCAGCTCCCAGGGGGCAATGCCCCCCAGGGTGGCACTGCCCAGATCCAGAGGAGCCGCACACCCCCGGAGCCCACACTGCCTAGCCCAGCTGCCTGGGCCGCACAGGCCCGGAGCACACCGCGGGGAGCGCCCAGCCGGAGGCACTGCCCAGCTCCCAGGGTGGCACCGCCCAGCTCCTAGGGTGGCACTGCCCCGCCCACAAGGTGCCCACACCAGCCCGGAGCACCTGCCGCAGCACACCAGCCTGGAGGCACACCAGCCCGGGGTAGCACTGCCAGCTCCCGGGGTGGCAGCCCACCCAGCTGGAGCCGCACTGCCCAGCTCCCAGGGTGGCACTGCCCAGCTCCCAGGGTAGCAATGCCCCGCAACCAGCCCGGAGCGCCCAGCTGCCTGGGTGCACACTGCCCGGAGCCGCCACTGCCCGGTAGCACGCCCAGCTCCCGGAGCCGCCACTGCCCGGAGCTCCCACTGGACCGCCAGCTCCTGGAGCCCCCAGCTGCCCAGAGCACAGCCTGCCCAGCCTGCCCGGCCCAGCTGCCCAGAGGCACCAGCCGGCAGCCCACCTGCCCGGAGTGCCAGCTGCCCGGAGCGGCACTGCCCCGCACACCAGCCGGGTGCACACTGCCCGGAGCGCAGCTGCCCAGCCCCCCAGCCCGGAGCTGCCCAGCTCCCGGTGTGCACACTGCCCAGCTGCACACCAGTGGAGGCTCCAGCCTGAGCTGCACCTGCCGGAGCTGGCTCCAGGGGGAGCCATGCACCTGCCCGGACACACTGCCGGGCACGCAACCAGCCTGGAGCCGCACAGCTGCCCGGAGCCGCACAGCAGCCTGGAGCCGCACACCAGCCTGGAGCCGCACACCAGCCTGGAGCCGCACACCTGCCTGGAGCCGCACACCTGCCCGGAGCCGCACACCAGCCTGGAGCCGCACACCAGCCTGGAGCCGCACACCAGCCTGGAGCCGCACACCAGCCTGGAGCCGCACACCTGCCTGGAGCCGCACAGCTGCCCGGAGCCGCACACCAGCCTGGAGCCGCACAGCTGCCCGGAGCCGCACACCTGCCTGGAGCCGCACACCTGCCTGGAGCCGCACACCAGCCCGGAGCCGCACACCTGCCCGGAGCCGCACACAGCTGCTGGAGCCGCACACCTGCCTGGAGCCGCACACCTGCCCGGAGCCGCACACCTGCCTGGAGCCGCACAGCTGCCCGGAGCCGCACACCTGCCCGGAGCCGCACAGCTGCCCGGAGCCGCACAGCTGCCCGGAGCCGCACACCAGCCTGGAGCCGCACACCTGCCCGGAGCCGCACACCAGCCTGGAGCCGCACACCAGCCCGGAGCCGCACACCTGCCCGGAGCCGCACACCAGCTGGAGCCGCACACCTGCCCGGAGCCGCACACCAGCCTGGAGCCGCACACCTGCCCGGAGCCGCACACCTGCCCGGAGCCGCACAGCTGCCCGGAGCCGCACACCTGCCCGGAGCCGCACAGCTGCCCGGAGCCGCACACCAGCCAGGAGCCGCACAGCTGCCTGGAGCCGCACACCAGCCCGGAGCCGCACACCTGCTGGAGCCGCACACCAGCCTGGAGCCGCACACCTGCCTGGAGCCGCACACCAGCCTGGAGCCGCACACCAGCCTGGAGCCGCACACCTGCCCGGAGCCGCACACCAGCCTGGAGCCGCACACCTGCCCGGAGCCGCACAGCTGCCCGGAGCCGCACACCTGCCCGGAGCCGCACAGCTGCCCGGAGCCGCACACCAGCCCGGAGCCGCACACCAGCCTGGAGCCGCACACCAGCCTGGAGCCGCACACCAGCCTGGAGCCGCACACCAGCCTGGAGCCACACACCAGCCTGGAGCCGCACACCAGCCTGGAGCCGCACACCAGCCCGGAGCCGCACACCTGCCTGGAGCCGCACACCAGCCCGGAGCCGCACACCAGCCTGGAGCCGCACACCTGCCCGGAGCCGCACACCAGCTGGAGCCGCACACCAGCCTGGAGCCGCACACCAGCCTGGAGCCGCACACCTGCCCGGAGCCGCACACCAGCCTGGAGCCGCACAGCTGCCCGGAGCCGCACACCAGCCTGGAGCCGCACACCTGCCCGGAGCCGCACACCTGCCCGGAGCTGCACACCAGCCTAGAGCCGCACACCTGCCCGGAGCCGCACACCAGCCTGGAGCCGCACACCAGCCTGGAGCCGCACACCTGCCCGAGCCGCACACCAGCCTGGAGCCGCACAGCTGCCCGGAGCCGCACACCAGCCTGGAGCCGCACACCAGCCCGGAGCCGCACACCTGCCTGGAGCCGCACACCAGCCTGGAGCCGCACACCTGCCCGGAGCCGCACACCTGCCCAGAGCCGCACACCAGCCCGGAGCCGCACACCTGCCCGGAGCCACACGCCTGCCTGGAGCCGCACACCTGCCCGGAGCCGCACACCTGCCTGGAGCCGCACACCTGCCCGGAGCTGCACACCAGCCTGGAGCCACACGCCTGCCCAGAGCCGCACACCAGCCCGGAGCCGCACCAGCCCGGAGCCGCACACCTGCCCGGAGCCGCACACCTGCCCGGAGCCGCACACCTGCCCGGAGCCGCACACCTGCCCGGAGCCGCACACCAGCCTGGAGCCGCACACCTGCCCGGAGCCGCACACCTGCCCGGAGCTGCACACCAGCCGGAGCCGCACACCTGCCTGGAGCCGCACACCTGCCCGGAGCCGCACACCTGCCTGGAGCCGCACACCTGCCCGGAGCCGCACACCTGCCTGGAGCCGCACACCTGCCTGGAGCCGCACACCAGCCTGGAGCCGCACACCAGCCCGGAGCTGCACACCAGCCTGGAGCCGCACACCAGCCCGGAGCCGCACACCAGCCTGGAGCCGCACACCAGCCTGGAGCGCACACCAGCTGGAGCCGCACACCTGCCTGGAGCCGCACACCAGCCTGGAGCCGCACACCAGCCTGGAGCCGCACACAGCCTGGAGCCGCACACCTGCCGGAGCCGCACACCTGCCGGAGCGGAGCCAGCACACCTGCCCGGAGCCGCACACCAGCCTGGAGCCGCACACCAGCCTGGAGCGACACCTGCCTGGAGCGCACACCAGCTGGAGCCGCACGCCTGCCCAGAGCCGCACACCAGCCCGGAGCCACACACCAGCCTGGAGCCGCACACCAGCCTGGAGCCGCACACCAGCCTGGAGCCGCACACCTGCCCGGAGCTGCACACCTGCCCGGAGCCGCACACCTGCCTGGAGCGCACACCTGCCTGGAGCACACACCAGCCTGGAGCGCACACCTGCCTGGAGCTGCACACCTGCCTGGAGCCGCACACCTGCCCGGAGCTGCACACCAGCCTGGAGCCGCACACCTGCCTGGAGCGCACACCTGCCTGGAGCCGCACAGCCGCACACCCCGGAGCCGCACACCTGCCCGGAGCGCACACCTGCCTGGAGCCGCACACCTGCCTGGAGCCGCACACCAGCCTGGAGCCGCACCCTGGAGCCGCACACCTGCCGGAGCCGCACACCAGCCTGGAGCCGCACAGCTGCCCGGAGCCGCACACCTGCCCGGAGCCGCACAGCTGCCCGGAGCCGCACACCAGCCTGGAGCCGCACACCTGCCCGGAGCCGCACACCAGCCTGGAGCCGCACACCTGCCCGGAGCCGCACACCAGCCTGGAGCCGCACACCTGCCTGGAGCCGCACACCAGCCTGGAGCTGCACACCAGCCTGGATGGCAGCAGTGCTGTCCTCCAGCAGCAGAGGGTTTGTTCAGATCAAATAAGGAATTGTTAGGAGATTATGAGCTCAAGAAGAGCTCTATGAGCTGCTCCAAAGCCAACCAAACCAAAGCCAACCCAACCAAAGCCAACTAAAATAAAGCCAATCAAACCAAACCCAACCCAAACAAAGCCAACCCAACCAACCCAAACCAAAGCCAATCCAACCAAACCAAACCCAACCCAACCCAACCAAACCAAACCCAACCTAACCAAACCCACCCAAAGCCAACCCAAAGCCAACCTAAATAAAGCCTACCAGACCAAATCCAACCCAATGCTACCAAACCAAACCCAAAGCCAACCAAAATAAATCCAACCAAACCCAACCAAAGCCAACCCAACCAAACCCAACCCAAACAAACCCAAACAAACCAAAGACAACCCAAAGTCAACCAAAATAAATCCTACCAAACCAAAGCCAACCCAATGCCAACCAAAGCCAACCAAACCAAACTCAACCCAAACAAACCCAAACAAACCAAACCAAAGCCAACCCAACCCAACCAAACCCAACCCACCCCCCAAGCCTCACCATCATTATTGTCACTCATCTCTACCACAGCAGCTCTCCTCTGCTCAGGTTTCCCTCTGCTTGCCACCTCATTTTCCATCCATGGAGCCTCAAGCACCTCCCTGGGCAGCCTGTGCCAGTGTCTCCCCAGCCTCCCTGTGCAGAGCTTCCTCTTGGTGTCCAAACTAACTCTGCCCTGCTCCACTTTCACACCACTGCCCCTTGTCCTATCCCCACAGCCCCTTCTGAGCAGTCCCTCCCCAGCTGCCTGCAGCTCCCCTGCAGGGATTGAACTGCAGCTTTGAGGTCTGCCTGAAGCCTTCTCTTCTCCAGGCTGAACAGCCCCAACTCTCCCAGCCTGGCCCCACAGGAGAGGTTCTGCAGCCTCTGCTCATCTCTGTGGCCTCCTCTGGAGCCTCTCCAGCAGCTCCAGGTCCTTCTTGTGCTGGGGGCCCAGAGCTGGAGGCAGTGCTGCAGGTGGGGGCTGAGCAGAGCAGAGGGGCAGAATCCCCTCCCTGTGCTGCTGCTCTCCCTGCTCTGGCTGCAGCTCAGCACTCAGCTGGCTCTGGGCTGCCAGGGACCAGTGCTGGCTCCTGGGGACTCTGTCACCACCTGACACCCCCAAGGCCTTTCCAACATTTCTGGCATCCATAAAAGCAAGCAGGGGAAAATCAGCAATATAACAAATGCAATTAATAAGATTAGCAATCCAGCTTTGATAAAAGATTTTATCCATCCAGGTCAATCTTCCCCTACACCACCTGACACCCCCAGGGCCTTCTCCTCAGGGCTGCTCTTCAGCCACTCCTCACCCAGCCTGGACCTGTGCCTAGGAGTGCCCTGCCCCAGGTGCAGGACCTTGCACTTGGTTGGCTCGGGCCCAGCTCTGCAGCCTGTCCAAGGCCTGGATGGATCCTTTCCCTCCAGCCTGTCAGCTGCACCACACAGCTCAGGCTCCTCAGCCTTGCTGAGGCTGCCTCAGTCCCAGTGTCCCTGTCTCTGACAAAGATGTTAAACAGCACTGGTGCTGACCCCGGGGGGATGTCACTCACCCCTGGTCTCCACTTGCACCTGCAGCTGTGGGCAGGTCCACTACAACCAACTCTTGGCAACGTGCTTTATCAGAGAGGTTCAACTCGATGATCCTCAGAGGTCCCTTCCAGCCCCTCTCATTCTGTCTTTCTGTGAGATGATAAATCTGCTGCAGGATTTAGGCCACTCTGACAAGTCTCCTCTTCAGCTTAACTAGACCGAGGCTCTCACTAAAGATGCAGGCTCTGCAGCACCTTTCTGAACCCTCTCCAAATGGCTGTAATCCTTCTCTAAGCCATATCAACCCCAGAGGGGGAGGAATGTCTTGTCAGCCACAGCAGCAGCAGCCTGGGGAAGCCAAAACCCTTCCCCAACAGGTAGGTCCAGGGGCCACACTCAGTTGCACAAAGCTGGAGCTCCCATGTGCCTGGGTTACAGCATGATCACAGGATCACAAAACCATTCAGGCTGGAAAAGAGCCTCAGGATCACCAAGAGCAACCCAGAATCATAGCATCATAGAAACACTAAGGCTGGAAAAGCCCTCAAAGGTCATCAGCCCTGCTCTGCAAGGGTCACCAACCCTGCTCTGCAAGGGTCACCCCTAAACCATAGCCCCAAGCACCACATCCAAACCACCGTGAAACACAGCCAGGCCTGGGGACTCCAGCACCTCCCTGGGCAGCACATTCCAAGCCCTGACCACTCCTGATGGGAAGAAATGTTTCCTGCTGTCCAGCCTAACCCTGCCCTGCTGCAGCTGAGGCCCTGCCCTCTGGTTCTGTCACTAATTACTGTGAGCAGAGAGCAGCAGCAGCCTCTCCACAACTTCCCTTCATATACCTATAGAAAGCCATAAAAAGCCATAGAATTAGAATAGAATAGATAGAATAGAATAGAATAGAATAGAATAGAATAGAATTTAATTAACCAGGTTGGGAAAGACCTCAGAGATCATCAAGTGCAACCTCTCACCCAGCACCAGCTGATCAACTCAACCATGGCACCAAGGGCCTCATCCAGGCTCTTCCTAAACACCTCCAGGGATGGGGACTCCACCACCTCCCTGGGCAGCACATCCCAAGGGCCAATCTCTCTTGCTGGGAAGAATTTCTTCCTCACCTCCAGCCTGAACCTCCCCTGGCACAGCTTGAGACTGTGTCCTCTTGTTCTGGTGCTGGCTGCCTGGCAGAAGAGGCCAACCCCCACCTGGCTACAGCCTCCCTTCAGGGAGTTGGAGAGAGCAAGAAGGTCTCCCCTGAGTCTCCTCTTCTCCAGGCTAAGCAACCCCAGCTCCCTCAGCCTCTCCTCCCCAGGGCTGTGCTCCAGACCCCTCCCCAGCTTTCTTGCCCTTCTCTGGACACCTTCCAGCAACTCAACACCAGGAGGTCTCCCTCAGCCTCCTCTGTGTCACACTAACCATCCCCAGCTCCTTCAGTTGCTCTCCACCAGATTCCTTCTCCAGGCCCTTCCCAGCTTCCTTGCCCTGCTCTGCCCTGGCTCCAGCACCTCCACAGCTCTTGGATGGAGCTGCCCCAAACTGGCCACAGCCCTCGAGGTGTGGCCTGCCCAGAGCTGAGGGCCAGGGCACAATCCCCTCCCTGCTCCTCTGGACACAGCATTGCTGAGCCCAGCCAGGAGGCCTTTGGCTTTCTTGGCCCCCTGGGCACACTGCTGGCTCCTGTTCAGCTGCTTGGCCCTTAGAGCCCCCAGGTCCCTGTCTGCCAGCAGCTTTCCAGCCACACTGCCCCCAGCCTGGAGCACTGCCTGGGGTTGTTGTGACCAAGGGCAGGCCCTGGCACTTGGCCTCGTGGAAGCTCATCATGTCTCTTTGAGCATCATGGCACTCCAAGATCAAATCCTCCCATCCTGCAGATGCAGACAGCATCTTTTGTTCCCTAAATGCCTGACCATTGATCTGTCTGCATTAAAATGCAGAGGAGACTCCAGCCATCACAATGGCCTTTGAATCAGCCTTCAAAAGGAAATGTGCTCTGGGAAAGAGGGTTTTCCACACACCAGGCAGGCTAAGAGCTCATGCCAGCAGCATTCTGTGGCAGGAACGACTCGCTGAGGCCCAAAGTGATAGCCACAGGGTAGTCTGCAGCCAGGGCCAGCAGGAGCATTCAGCACCCGCCGATGAAAGCAGCAACCAGGAGCAGGGAGCTGCGAGCCCTTGGTTGTCACAAAGTGCCTGCAGCTGTTGGTGCAGCCTGCCGCAGGCTGCCAGCTCTGGCAGCGCTCACACACGAAGTACAGCCCCACCCCAGCCACCTTCATCAGTGCAAGAACTTAAGGGAAGACAAAAAGCCAACCCCAAACCTGACAGATGCTCTGGAGAGGAAGTAGAGCAGAGCTGACCTGCACATAGAATCATACAACAGTCTGGGTTGGAAGCGACCTCCAAGGGTCAGCCAGTCCTAAACCTCTGCACTCAGCAGGGACATCCTCCACTAGGTCACCCAGAGCCCTCCCCAGCCTCACCTGGAATAGCTCAGGCATGGAGCCTCAGCCACCTCCCTGGGCAGCCTGCTGCAGGGTTCCAGCAGCCTCCTGGGGCAGAACTTGTTCCTCACATCCAATCTCCATCTGCTCTGCTCTCCTTTCAAACCATTGCCCCTGGGGCTGTCCCTGCAGGCCTTTGGGAACAGTCTCTCCTCTATCCAGTCCTCCCTCTTCTATCTACTGGCTCCCACTGCCTGACTCTCATCTCTCCTAAGTCAAGGCTCCTTCCTTCCTCTGAATCTCCTGACCTTAGCATCTGTCAGAGCAGAGATGCCAAACAAGATGGACTTGAAGCCTTCTCCAGCCCAGCAACTCCTGAATTCCTGTTCTGCTTGCCAGCAAACAAGGGAATTCCTCCAGCTTTTCAAACAGCAACACGTTCCTCACTTCTCCATGGCCTCTGGCAAAGCTCTGGCAAACCAGGTACACTCACAGCTCTCCCAAAGCAGTAACTCTGCAAGGCAGGAATCCTTAACAACTCCAGTGAAGGTGCCCAGACTATTGCAGGCTACCCAAGCTGAAGTCCTTACCCAGATGCAAGTGTCTCATTTTCAGAGGGCTGCAGAGCCACAGCTCAGCTCACTGCCTGATGGCTTGTCCTTAAAGGGTTGCAGATTGTCCTCTGCAGTGTGGCTGTGCCCTGCTAGTGTGGCACTTAAAGAAGGGGTTAGGGACATAACACACCCTCAGCAGGTTTGCTGCTGGCACCAAGCTGTGTGCTGAGCTGCACTCACTGGAGGGCAGGGATGGCATCCAGAAGGATCTTGACAGGCTTCAGAAGTGGCCAGGGCCAGCTGCAGGAGGGTCAACAAGTCACAAGGTAAGGTCCTGCAGCTGGGCCAACCCCAGGCACCAATCCAGGCTGGGTGCTGAGTGGGTTGAGAGCAGCCCTGCAGAAAAAGCCTTGGGGGTGCTGGGTGCTGAGCAGCTCCCCAGGAGCCAGCAGTGCCCTCCTGCTGCCCAGAGGCAGCTGTGTGCTGGGCTGCAGCCAGAGCAGGGTGGGCAGCAGGGCAGCAGAGGGGATTCTGCCCCTGGGCTCTGCTCTGCTGAGACCTCACCTCCAACCCTGCCTCCAGTTCTGGTGTCCCCAGCAGGAGAAGGGCACAGAGCTGCTGGAGTGAGGCCAGAGGAGGCCACAAAGATGCTCCAAGGGCTGGAGCAGCTCTGCTGAGAGCACAGTCTGAGGGAGCTGGGGATGTTGAGCCTAGAGAGAAGGCTCCAGGGGGACCTCAGAGCTGCTGCCAGGACCTGAAGGGATCCTGCAGGATGCTGCAGAGAGACTTTTGCTGAGGGGGTCTGGAGCCAGGCCAAGGGGGAATGGTTTGGAGCTGAGGCAGAGCAGGGTTAGAGTGGAGCTGAGGAAGAAGTTGTTCAGGGTGAGGCTGGGGAGACTCTGGCACAGGCTGCCCAGGGAGGCTGTGGCTGCCTCCTGCCTGGAGGTGTTGAAGGCCAGGCTGGATGAGGCCCTGAGCAGCCTGTGCTGGTGGGAGGTGTCCCTGCCCATGGCAGGGGGTTGGAACTGGATGAGCTTTGAGGTCCCTCCCAACCAGAGCCAATCTGTGACTGCAGGATCCCAATACCTGTGAAGCCTCACAAAGACAGGAGCAGAAGTCCCCTTTCAGGCACAGCACTTTTGCCTCTGTTCCACTACACATTTCCTGCTCCCCCATTCTCCTTCAGGGGACAGCAGGAGGGCTGAGCCTGCAGGCAGGGAAATGCTGCCTTGAGCAGAGCAAGGAGGTGGGGAATAGGGCTGGGAATCAGCCATTCCTCATTGCAGCACCAGAGACACAGCCCACTGCCTGGCTCCCTCAGACACACTCTGTGCTGAAGCCCTCTTGCCTGGCAAGCACAGATCTTCTGTCTAACTTTGGGGGTTTTGTCACTGATGCTGTAAATCTGTTCTTCCCAAGATGAGCTTTGCAGAGAAGCTGTCAGATGTAAGCCAAGCACATCCTTCTGAGCAGGGCTAAACCTTCCTCCTCGCCTCTGGGTGTCACTGGGATGGAACTCCAGGCACAGGAGGCTCCTTTGCAGGCATGCAGCAGCTCCTCCTCGGCCTCGGAGCCTCCCAACCCCTGCTGGGGGCCTGACGCTCGAGGAGCAACTGTCCAGAGCTCTTTAATTCCAGCACTGCTTATGTGCCTGACAGCCTTACCATTTGAGTTAGGTTGGGGAGTTTCCATGGAAACAAAACAGGAGAGGAAGGAATACAGCAAAAAAGAGGGTCCCAGGCTGGAGCCCACTGACAGTCTGGAGGGAGTCCAGCACTCGTCACAGCCACGGGAGAGGAAATCAGGGATAAACAGCTCCTCACCAGCATGAGAGCCTCCCATGTTCCAGGGCTTCTTTCTCTGGGGAGGAGCGTTTGGGCACCAGCAGCACACCCTGCACAGGCAGCAGCTCAGACGTGGCTCAGGCAGCACTGCCCAAAGCTCAGCCACAGGCCGAGGGGGACCCAGAGTCCTTTCATGTCAGGTTCAGACAGCCTGGAAACAAGCTCTGGCCTGTAGGTTCCAATGCTAGGACTGGCAGCTTCCACAGGATGAACACTGCCCTAACCTCAGATGCCTGGCTGGCAGCCTGGGGAGAAGGTGGCTTCAGCCAGGGGGCATGGCCCAGACAAGCATGGGCACCCTTGGTGTGGCACAACCAGGCAGGCACGGGCACCCTTGGTGTGGCACAACCAGGCAGGCACGGGCACCCTTGGTGTGGCACAACCACACTGCACTGGTTAGGCCACACCTTGAGGCCTGTGCCCAGTTCTGGGCTCCTCAGGTCAGGAAAGAGGTTGAGCTGCTGGAAGGTGTCCAGAGAAGGGCAACAAAGCTGGGGAGGGGTCTGGGGCACAGCCCTGTGAGGAGAGGCTGAGGGAGCTGGGGTTGCTTAGCCTGGAGAAGAGGAGACTCAGGGGAGACCTTCTTGCTCTCTACAACTCCCTGCAGGGAGGTTGTAGCCAGGTGGGGGTTGGCCTCTTCTCCCAGGCAGCCAGCACCAGAACAAGAGGACACAGTCTCAGGCTGTGCCAGGGGAGGTTTAGGCTGAAGGTGAAGAAAAAATTCTTCCCAGCAAGAGAGATTGGCCCTTGGGATGTGCTGCCCAGGGAGGTGATGGAGTCACCATCACTGGAAGTGTTTAGGAAGAGCCTGGATGAAGCCCTTGGTGCCATGGTTGAGTTGATCAGCTGGTGCTGGGTGATAGGGTGGACTGGATGAGCTCAAAGGACTTTTCCCACCTGGTTAATTCTATTCTAATTCTAATTCTATTCTAACCAGGCAGGCATGGGCACCCATGGTGTGGCACAACCAGAAAGCCAATGCATCCTGGCTTGGGTCAGAAGCAGGGTGGGTAGCAGGGACAGTGGGTGACCATCCCCCTGTGCTCAGCACACCTGGAGTGCTGGGTTCAGCTCTGGGCCCTTACTGCAGGAAGGACAGTGAGGGGCTGGAGCCTGTCAGAGCAGGGCAGCCAGGCTGGAGAAGGGCCTGGAGCCCCTGGGCTAGAGGAGGGCTGAGGGAGCTGGGGGGGTTCAGGCTGGAGAAGAGGAGGCTGAGGGAGAACTCCTTGCTCTCTGCAGCTCCCTGAAGGGAGGTTGGAGCGAGGAGGGGGCAGCCTCTGCTCCTTGGTGGCAAGGGACAGGAGCAGAGGCAATGGCTCCAGGCTGCAGCAGCAGGCTCAGGCTGGAAGCAGGAAATATTTCTGCCCTGGAAGGGATCTCAGACACTGGAAGAGGCTGCCCAGGGCAGTGCTGGAGTCACCACCCCTGGGGGTGTTCCAGCACTGTGTGGAGCTGGTGCTTAGGGACATGGCTTGGTGCTGAGCCTGCAGTGCTGGGTCGAGGGCTGGACTGGGTGAGCTTGGAGCTCTCTTCCAAGTGGCTGTGTTCTGTGATTGTGTGATTGTGTGAAATGCTGCAAGCAGAACTCCCTGAGGCATCTCAAGAGGACAGGCCCTTGGGGATAGCCTTCCCTGCCCTCACCCTTGGCACTTCTTATGCTCTTTGGTTCTGAATCCTTCTCCCTGGCTATGCTGTGCAGTGTAGCAAGGGCTGCCACAGTGCTGCAACACAAGAATATAACAAAAATGTCAGAGAGAGACTCTGTAAGAAATAAAAAGACCACATCCCATGAGGTGTCTCCATAACCAGCATTTAAGATGTTCCAAGCCAATTTTCAGTTCCACCTGGAGCCTGAGCAATGCATTCCAAGTTTAAGACTCACTTCCACTTCTGCTGATGCCACCTGAACCCTCCTGTGCCACAGTTTCCTTCACACCTCTGCCCCTGGACCAGCAGTTTCCCGTGGCTGGCGCGGGCAGCACCCACAGCCCTGTGCTGGGGATGATTGGCACCGCTCACAGCAGGCAGGGCACAGCCGTGGGAGTGCAGCTCCTCCCGGGCCAGCAGTCATCTGCTCAGGGGGAGCAGCACTTGTGGGGAGGGCAAAGACTGCAGCTGCCTGCCTGGGAGCACCACCCACATGAGGCTCAGATCACAGAATGGGAGGGGGTGGAAGAGACCTCTGGAGATCACCCAGTCCCAGCCCCTGCCAGAGCAGGGGCACCCAGGGCAGGGCACACAGAGCACAGCCAGGGGGGCTGGAAAGGCTCCAGAGCAGGAGACTCCACAGCCTCTCTGGGCAGCCTGCTCCAGGGCTCAGCAGCCTCACACTCAAGAAGTTGCTCCTCCTGTTCTGAGCTTCCTCTGTTCAAGTCTGTGCCCATGGCCTCCTGTCCTGTCCCAGGGCACCACTGAGCAGAGCCTGGCCCCATCTCCCTGCCCCCCAGCCCTCAGGTATCTGTAGGCATTGATCAGATCCCCCTCAGCCTCCTCTTCCCCAGGCTAAGCAGCCCCAGCTCTCTCAGCCTCTCCTCAGCTGAGAGCTGTTGCAGTGCCTCAGCAGCTCCCTGGCCCTGTGCTGGACTCTCTCCTGTAGTTCTTTGTCCTCCTTCAGCTGGGGAGCCCAGAACTGGACACAGCACTGCAGGTGAGGCCTCAGCAGGGCAGAGCAGAGGGGCAGGAGAGCCTCCCTTGACCTGCTGGCCACACTTCTCTTCAAGCCCCCAGGATGCCCTTGGCCTTCTTGGCCAGGAACTTTCCAGCTCTGCAAGGTGCAGGACCAGCACTGAGCACATCCCTGCAGCTCCTCCAGCAGCTCCCCATGTTGTGTGCTCAGATAAGAGGTGAACAAGAAGCACCACAGCCCCCTCCAAGGCAGGCATGAATTATGGATGGTGTTCAGGAGCTGTCTAGTGGGCCAGCAAGAACATTCAGTAGCTGAGGTGCATCACAGAGCTTTCTATTTTGAAGTTGGGCTGGTGGAGGAAAAACTGCTACAGCTCTGTGCTGCTGTGCTTGAATCTGCCTGGGATGCTGTGGTGTTTATGGCACCCTGAGTCACAGTCACACACTCCTCAGCCAGCACAGACACCCTGAGCCACAGTGCTTGCAAGCAGAGTCCTTCTGCAGGAAAAGCTTCTGCTGAAGGCCAGGCCTGCTGCTTCGCCTTCCACTCTAGGCTGAGTCTATAAATACCTGCAGTGCCCATCCACACACCTGTGTCAGCCAGCAAAGCCATGTCAGCAAATGGCAGGAGAGGAGGATGGGCAGCACCATGAGAAACACCTCCCAGGGAGCCTTCAGACCCTGCCTATAAAACTGGGATGTCAGTGAAATTGCCCTCTCCTGACGGGCACAGGCAAAGGCTTCCCGTGCAGCAGCGAAGCCACGAAGCCTCTCAGGAAGCAGCACTGCAGCACTTTCAGAACCTGGCAGTCAGTCTGTGGCAGCCTTTCTGCCCTTCACTGAGTGCCACCAGGGCAGAAAACAGCTATCCCCCTCTGCTCTGCCCTGCTGAGGCCACAGATGGAGGATTGTGTGGGCTCCCCAGTTCAAGAGGGACAGGGATCTGCTGGAGAGAGTCCCAAGGGAGAGCCAGGAGGATGCTTAGGGGACTTGAGCATCTGCCCTGTGAAGAGAGACTGAGAGCCCTGGGGCTGTTCAGTCTGGAGAGGAGAAGGCTGAAAGGGATCTGATCAATGTCTGTAAACATCTGAGGGGTGGGGGTCAGGATGAAGGGGCCAGGGTCTGTTCAGTGGTGTCCTGTGATAGGACAAAGGTCAGTGGACACAAACTGGAACCCAGGAGGTTCCACCTCAACACGAGCAGAAACTTCTTTGGTGTGAGGGTGCTGGAGGCCTGGAGCAGGCTGCCCAGAGAGGTTGTGGAGTCTCCTTCTCTGGAGACCTTCCAAACCCATCTGGTGGTGCTCCTGTGTGACCTGCTCTGGGTCACCCTGCCCTGGCCTGGGGTTGGGCTGGGTGACGTTCAGAGGTCCCCTCCAAGCCCTCCCGTTCAGAGCTTCTGTGATGATCTTTATTCTGAATGTAGGACAGAGCAGGACAGAGCTGCCTGGAGGGACATTTTCAGTAAGTTTGAGCCAGCAGAGATATTTCTGTATCCAGTTCTGGCAGGTTTTCAGCTGCAGACTTGAGAAGTTCCTGAGCTGAGGGTCAGCCCTTCTCTTTCCTTCCTCCTCCTCCTCCTCGCACAGCGCGTAGGAGACGCTGGCTCCCGGGGACGTCACCCCATGGCGACTGCTGACACCATTTTCACAGCTCCCAGGGACCTCTCTGGGTAAGACACTGCAGGCAGCTCCGAGAATTTCACACATTTCTTCAGGGCTGTTAATAATGACACAAAGCAAAAGGCTCCTTCTGAAAGCCTTGCTGTGCTGATTCGTTCTGCGAGGCTCCGTGCCCTGCTTCCGTAGCTTGGGACTCGCAGCCCAGCTCAGCCCCCAGAGTGAGGAGCCAGCAGGTACCTGCAGCATATGAGAGTCACAGGCATTTAGCAGGAGATGGCTGCTAGGTAAATATTAAATAGCTTTTATTTGCTAAATCCACAGAGCAGCTCCCTTTCCCTCCTCGCTGGCAATCGGCACACACATAAAAGTCACTGAGCTGGAGCAGTGTCTCACCTGGGCGTGCTCTGTTCTGTGACAAGCCTCAGGAAGGAACCACACCACCCAAAATGTCAACCCTTGGCAGGGCTCTAGAATAGCATAGCATAGCATAGCATAGCATAGAATTAACCAGGTTGAAAAGACCTCAGTGCTCATCCAGTCCAACCTATCCCCCAGCACCATCTGATCAACTCAACCCTGGCACCAAGGGCCTCATCCAGGCTCTTCCTAAACACCTCCAGGGATGGGGACTCCACCACCTCCCTGGGCAGCACATCCCAAGGGCCAATCTCTCTTGCTGGGAAGAATTTCTTCCTCACATCCAGTCTGAACCTCCCCTGGCACAGCTTGAGACTGTGTCCTCTTGTTCTGGTGCAGAGTTTTCCCCCAGAAACCTGGAGGCACCAAGCAGAGGCAGCACAGCTCTATCATTATCACTCACAATGTGTTTCCAGCAAGCATCTCCTGCCCTCTGGGAGATGCAGCCTCCTGCACCAATGCAAGGCAACACTGCAGACCCACCTGCAAGCTCTGCAGATGGTTCATCATAGCTTGAGGCAGTGAGGTGGCTGACAGACATAGACTCATAACATGTTTTGGGTTGGAAGGGACCTCAAAGCTCAGCCAGCCCCCACCCCCTGCCATGGGCAGGGACCCCTCCCACCAGCACAGGCTGCTCAGGGCCTCATCCAGTCTGGCCTTCAACACCTCCAGGCAGGAGGCAGCCACAGCCTCCCTGGGCAGCCTGTGCCAGAGTCTCCCCAGCCTCACTCTCAACAATTCCTTCCTCAGCTCCACTCTCAGTCTCCCCTCTCCCAGCTCAAAGCCATTGTTCCTCAGCCTGGCACTCCCAGCCCTTGTCCCAAGTCCCTCCCCAGCTCTCCTGGAGCCCTTCAGCTCCTGGCAGGCTGCTCTGAGGTCTGCCTGGAGCCTTCTCTTCTCCAGGCTGCACAGCCCCAACTCTCCCAGCCTGGCCCCACAGGGGAGGTTCTGCAGCCTCTGCTCATCTCTGTGGCCTCCTCTGGAGCCTCTCCAGCAGCTCCAGGTCCTTCTTGTGCTGGGGCCCAGAGCTGGAGGCAGTGCTGCAGGTGGGCTCTGAGCAGAGCAGAGGGGCAGAATCCCCTCCCTGTGCTGCTGCTCTGGATGCAGCTCAGCACACAGCTGGCTCAGGAAGGTCCATGCAGCAAAACACACCCCCTGGTGCCACCTGCCAGGCAGCAGGCTTGAGGGGAGTGCACAAAGCCAGCAGACACCTGCCACCAGCATCACCACCTCAGCTGCATGGCAGGAAACAAAGCTCTGGGGCTTTTCCTTTCTTGGCCTTTTCCCCCTGCACAAGGCCAGCTGTGTGGAAGCAACGAGCAGCCCCCGAGAGGGGCACAGGCATTTCCCGCTGCTCTGCAATCACCACTCAACAATGAGATGCCAGCTGCTGAACCTGGCATTCATCAGGGAAGCAGGACCCTCCCCAGCACGTGTGGTAAACAGTGACATCAAAAGTGTGAAAGAGCTGCTTTGAGTTGATGCTGTGATACCGCAGGCAGAAAAAGCCTCTGTAGCCTCAGGAGCAGCAGGGACATGAAGCAGCCTGCTGTGAGAAACCAACCCAACCCCCCAGCGTCCTCACGTTAGGGCAGACTTTAAAATGTCAGAGCTCAAAACCAGCTCCAAAACGGGACACCACAGTCACAGAACAGCCAGAGTCCTCCTCAGGCACGTGAACCACTCAACGTTAAGGCTTGGAAGGGACCTCCAGAGGTCACCCAGTCCAGGCCCCTGCCAGAGCAGGGGCACCCAGGGCAGCTCACACAGGAACACATCCAGGTGGGTTGGAAAGCCTCTAGAGCAGGAGACTCCACAGCATCTCTGAGCAGCCTGCTCCAGGCCTCAGCACCCTCACACCAAAGAGGTTTCTCCTCATGTTGAGGTAGAACCTCCTAGGTTCCAGTTATTATCCATTGCTCCTGTCCTGGGCACCACCAAAAGAAGTCTGACCCCTTCATCCTGACCCCCAGCCCTCAGCTATTGATAGACATTGATCAGATCCCTCTCAGCCTTCTCCTCTCCAGACTGAACAGCCCCAGGGCTCTCAGTCTCTCTTCACAGGGCAGATGCTCAAGTCCCCTAAGCATCCTCCTGGCTCTCCCTTGGGCTCTCTCCAGCAGGTCTCTGTCTCTCTTGACCTGGGCAGCCCAGCACTGGACACAGGATTGCAGCTGTGGCCTCAGCAGGGCAGAGCAGAGGGGCAGCAGAACCTTCCCAGCCCTGCTGGCCACACTTCTCTTGCTGCCCCCCAGGACCCCATTGCTCTCTTGGCCCCCAGGGCACATTGCTGTCCCATGCAGAGCTTGCTGCCCACCAGCACTCCCAGGTCTTGCTCCATGGAGCTGCTTCCCAGAAGGATAACCTCCAGCCTGTACTGGTGCCTGCTAGTATTTCTCCCCAGCTGCAGCACTCTGCCCTTGTCCTTACTGAAGAAAAATTCTGCTGGTCCCTGGCCAGGTGAATTCTCATGGCTGGGACCACAGCAGAAGTGGCTCTCACCCTGGCACAGACCAGGCATCAGGTACAGCTAGTGAAGAGCTCACACAGAAGGACCATCTGAGAATCACAGAATGGCTTGGGTTGGAAGGGACCTTTGAGACCATCCAGCTCCAGCCCCCTGCCATGGGCAGGGACACCTCCCACCAGCACAGCTTGCTCAAGGCCTCATCCTGCCTGGCCTTCAACACCTCCAGGCAGGAGGCAGCCACAGCCTCCCCAGGCAGCCTGTGTCAGATGAAACCAAAGCTTCCTCTCTCTCCATGAGATATGCACTGCAAAAATGTGAATTGTGGAACTGCATTTCTGGAGAGGTGAGGAAAGCAAGAAAAGTCAAAACTTGCCCTCCTGGGCCTTTTCTGCCAGGTCAGCAGCATGAGCACAGTGTCCACACCTGCCCTGCCCAGCACACAGCACTCCTCACTCAGGTGCTGCAGGATTTGCCCAGCCACAGCTGGGAGAGCCAAGGGAAAACCACTCCTGATCCCTTGCAGCTCTGGGGAAATGAATGGGAAGGGCAGGATGAGCCAAGCCTCTCCAGCCTGCTTTCCCAGCCCAAACCAACACAGAGCTACACAATGCATAAAGAGAGCTGCCACCAAACCTACAGCCAGCAACAGCCAGGGACAAAGTTTAGATCTCCACTTGAGAGCATCTATTGCTTCAGAGCTCACCACAGGCTTCCCATTTCATCTCACCAAGGGGAAAAAATGCAGCTGCTGAGGCAGAAAGGAGGACCTCAGCCAGCACCTCCATGGGCTGCTCCTGGCAATAGAGCAACCTTTGATCTGGGCTCTGCCCTGAGCCACATTACAGAGCTTGAAAGATGACAAAACGCAGAGCTAGCTTTTAATATACACATAAAGGGGTACTGGAGGTGTTTCAAAGAGGCAGAGAGGTGGTGCTGAGGGACATGGCTTAGCACCAGCCTGGGTACAGGTAGAGAAGGGTAGGACTGGATGAGCTGAATGGGCTCTTCCAGTGACAATGATGATATGATTCCATGGCTTATAGAATCATGGGCTGGTAGGGACCCTCCAAGGCTCATCCAGGCCAAGCCCCCTGCAGACAGCAGGGACATCCTCCACCAGATCGGGCTGCTCAGTGCGGGAGAGCAGAAAGCATCTGTGGAAGGTTTCAGGACAAGAAAGAACAACAGGCAGCTGATCACAGGAGAATGGCCTGGTGATCAGAGGAGCTGACTGCAGGAAAGGGCTAGCCCTGTGAGACAGGAGGATGCTTGCCTCCATGCAGCACCAGCTCATCCTGAAATGGGGTGAAGGTAACAATGGACAGCTGCATACCAAAGCAGCAACTCAAATTAGCTGCAGGAGTGCCAAAGTGTCAGGGAACCTGGTGTATCAACAGCACCACACAGCTTGGTGCCATCTGCACCCTGCTGATGGTGCCTGGATCCCTCCCTCTATAGCACTGGTGAGGGGTTTGCAACACAAGCCCTATGAGGAGAGGCTGAGGGAGCTGGGGTTGCTTAGCCTGGAGAGGAGGAGACTCAGGGGTGACCTTATTGCTCTCTACAACTACCTGAGGGGAGACTGTAGCCAGGCAGAGGTTGGTCTCTTTTCCCAGGCAGCCAGCACCAGAACAAGAGGACACAGTCTCAGGCTGCGCCAGGGGGAGGTTTAGACTGGATGTTAGGAGGAAGTTCTATACAGACAGGGTGATTACCCATTGGAATGGGCTGCCCGGGGAGGTGGTGGAGTCACCTTCATTGGAGGTGTTCAGGAGGAGACTTGCTGGGGTGCTTGGTGCCATGATCTAGTTGTTTAGGTGGGTTGGATTGGTTGATAGGTTGGACACGATGATCTTGAAGGTCTCTTCCAACCTGGATTTATTGTATTGTATTGTATTCTATTGTATTGTATTGTATCACTGATAGAACTATTGAACAGCACAGGTCCCAGTACAGACCCCTGAGGGACACCACTGCCACTGTCTTCATCTCCCAAGGGCAGCAGTGGAGTCCCCTGCACTGGGCAGTTTAAGACTCAGCTTGCCAGGGTGCTGAGCCAGCTTTGTTCAATTTCCACTGTCACCTAGAAAGGTTGGAGCAGCTCCGTGGGGTCCCTTCCAGCCTGGCAGTCTGTGAGGCTGTCATCTTCCTGCACCCCCTTTAGCAGCTGGGGGTGCAGGCTGCTGGGCTGCATTCACAGAGGTTTGCTAAGCAGAGGTGTCCCTACTGCTGAGAGACCTCTAAACCTCTCTTGTAAGAAGAGAATGATTCCACTCACCCTAAAACTGACTCAACACCTCCCTCAATCACGACAGCAGCTTCATCTTTATGAACCCCAACTTCTGAAGCCTCCAAAGCACGGATATTATGAAAACTTGTGCGAGCAATATTCTGCCAGCCCAGGAGAGCACATCTGCTGCTGAAATTAGCATCACACCTAAGAGCTTTAGCACCTATTTCCTTCTCAGGCAGTCCCTATCACTCTGTGGCTGGTTGATACCACCCTAAACAACACTGTCAGCAGCTGAACGGATCGAGCGTGCCACACGTCCCACAGCTGAAACCTCCACGGGCAGGCACACTGCTGCCCTGAATCTCCAGGCACAGCTGCCCCTGGCATCAAGGGACCGGGGAGCCTCTCTGCCCTCAACGGGTCCCTCATTTCCATGAGCACACACTGCCCAGCTCTGCACACAGCCAGCTCTGCGCAGAGCCGGAGCCCTTCCCCTGGCAGAGGCGCCCTGCGCATCCCCCGAGGCCTCTGCTAGGAGTCACAGAGCCACAGAATGGGTTGGGCTGGAAGGGATGGTCAAGATCCTTGTTGGGAATATGCCCTCGGAAATGAGCGGCAGCTCTATCAATGACAATATACGTTGAGCTTATGGCTATAGATAGATACAGACTCTGCAAGGGGGTATGCACGGTCACCCTCCGCAGGTAGCGATACTCGCTTGGTGGAACTACCTTTACAGAATGTTTATGTAGGGGCACTTAAACCAAACGATTCAGAGAGCTTAGAATCGAAACTGATTGGGAGAGCGGCGGGGGAGGGGTTGGTCAGTGACCGGCGACCCTCCCCCCGGGAGCGGTTTGGACGCCGCCCTCACTGACACTCTATAGAGAAAGGCTTGGCTTACTCACAAGCCGAGAGCTTCGTGAAGGCTTCCCCTAACGATGCTTGCGGTCCGCAGAACGTGGTACGGATGTGCCGTGATGAGGACACAGGAAATGGCGCCGACCGCCTGGCTGCGTCGCCCGGCTGCTGCCGCCCCCAGCACACAGAGGTTCCCCGCTCGGGGGCGCTGTGGCGGTTCAGCAGCGCCGCTCCGCACGCGCCGGCAGGCTCTCTCCCGCGGCGGTTGATCCCACGGGGCACTGCCCGCGGCACTGCACGCGGCTGGGCGATGGTGGCAAAGTGCCGCGAGGCCTCTTGGAGCACTGGCTTGAGTCCCGGGCAAGGGGGACCACGGCGGCAGCGGCACGCACCCAGACACGGGCCCCAACACGAACGTGGGGCGCTCATTACCAAAGAACCCCTATTTACCATGTGCCCCGGTGAGAACTGGTCCAACGAGCATCTGCTGCTAACACCGAGATGAACCGATGAACTGGCACCTACCAACTCTGGGATGAGCATATGCCGTGAACAGGGAAACAAACACAGCCTGGCCCTCGTGTACCACAGGGGTGGGACCAGCCCAGGCAGGCTGCTTACCTGGACTCAGTGGCGCCAGGATCCCCCCTGCCGCCTCCAGAAAGGAGGGGGAACAGAGGAGGGTTAACACACAGAGAAGTGGGTCCTAGAAATATTCGGGGCACAATCCTGGCCGCAAGCATCATTCACTACAATCCTCCAGTACCAAACCCCCTGCCATGGGCAGGGACACCTCCCACCAGCCCAGGTTGCTCAAGGTCTCATCCAGCCCAGCCAGGCCTTGAACACCTCCAGGCATCCACAGCCTCCCTGGGCAGCCTGTTGCAGTGTCTCCCGGCCTGGCACATCCCTCTGGCTCCCAGGCTTTGGCTGCAGGTAATGCAGCCTAACACACCGGAGGTGTGATGCAGTCCAAAACGTTGTGGATCTTGTGGCCACCCAGGGAAGAGAGAGACCCAGAGCAGTCTGTCTCACCTACAAAGAGGTTCCAGATGTCTGTGCTGCTTGCCTCCAAGCAGGGCAGCCAGGAGCACTGCCAGCACACAGACAGTGGGCTGGTGACTGGCAGCAGGGACTGGCCCCAGGCCGCAGACCTGCTCCTCCCAGTCAGCGGTTTGGCAGTGCAAGGGTTTGGAGATGCAAGGCAGCACATAGGAGGCTGCGAGGGCTCTGCTGTGGTGTGACACTGAGGTGTATGCCAGCAGCCAGGGCTGCAGGAGGATGGATGGGGGAGGTGTGTCTGAGGGGATTTCTGTGTCTGCATCTTTGTGCTTACTTTGGAGTTCATTCCTTATCTGCATCATCTTTGTGTTCCGACAACATCTCCAGTGTGCCTTTAAATCTGGAAAGGAGATCTGAAGTGAGTAGAAAAACGTGTCTGCTGGGTCTGGAGGTGCCCTTGGAGATACCTCTCTTAACACCCGGGATGCATTGCACAGGGCGCTGAGCAGCTGAGCCAGGCAAGTGACGCTGCCGGTGTCACACATCTGATTGCTGCTCCAGCAGCTGCCACACTCACCCTGGCTTGACTGACTCTGGGCTGATGGTCAGCTCTGCTGCTAAAATGATTTTACCTCATCCCCATTTTCTCCTCATGATACCTTCCCTTTTGTGGCTCTTGCTTTGCTCGTTACTGCCTGCACGTTTGTGAACAAGTCCTTGGCACTTGCTGCGGATAGCAGAGGGAAGAGCAGGGGGAAGACAGAGGCACTCTGCTGACCTTCACTACCCAGCTCTGCATGGCTTGGCCTCTGCTCTTTGGTTCTTCTGTTCATATGGGTGAGGCCACAGCTCCCTGCAGCTCTAACCACGATGCTGCATGCCATGGCCCTGCTGATTAAGACTGGACAATACTCATCCTGTCTATTTCACCTCTCTCCTCCTAGAAGCAGAGGAGTGCCCATGTGAGCTGTTTCAGGTGACCCCAGCACAAGAAGGACCAGGAGCTGCTGGAGCAAGTACAAAGGAGGCCACTAAGATGAGCAAAGGGCTGGAGAGCCTCCCCTGTGGGGCCAGGCTGGGAGAGTTGGGGCTGTGCAGCCTGGAGAAGAGAAGGCTCCAGGGAGACCTCAGAGCAGCCTGCCAGGACCTGAAGGGCTCCAGAAGAGCTGGGGAGGGACTTGGGACAAGGGCTGGGAGTGCCAGAATGAGGAACAATGGCTTTGAGCTGGGAGAGGGGAGACTGAGCCTGGAGAGGAGGAAGGAATTGTTGAGAGTGAGGCTGGGGAGACTCTGGCACAGGCTGCCCAGGGAGGCTGTGGCTGCCTCCTGCCTGGAGGTGTTGAAGGCCAGACTGGATGAGGCCCTGAGCAGCCTGTGCTGGTGGGAGGGGTCCCTGCCCATGGCAGGGGGCTGGAGCTGGATGAGCTTGAAGGGCCCTTCCAACTCAACCCATTCTGTGATGATTCTTTGATCACCTAAGGGCTCCTAACCAAGTGGAAGGACTTCTCCCTTCACCTTGCCACATGCAATCTCCTCAGGGAGCTTCCAAGGCAGAGAAGCACAGGTGGTGCGAGGAGCCCTGCAGGAGAACCCCAGGCCTGGCTGAGTGACTTTGTGTGCCAAGCAAAGCAATGCCAGCAGGCAGAGGGCAGTGCTGTTGGAGGGAGGGGGTCCCAGAGGAGCATTGGCCACCTTGTCAGGCACTGCTTTCCTCAGCCACACGGTCTCAGGCTGCTGGGCTGTGCTGCACCACAGGCAGCACACAGGCAGGCAGCCGTGATGCTGATCACTGCTGGCAGGATCTATTAGGGTTATTACATTCTCACCCTGGTTCTTACATTATTCTCTAAGCATCTGCTATTTGCCACTGTGGGAGACAGGATACCAGGCTGTCAGTAATTGCTGTGTCAAGGAAACAAATGGACTGCTCAGGAAAATAAAAAATAACTGTGAAAAAAATGAAGATGGCAAAAAAAAAAAAAGGTGAAAAAAAGATAATCAAAGCAGAGTGGTGGAGTCCCAGAGATAAGGACAAGCAGAGCTAAAGGCTTCAGAAATACCCTGGCGGGGTGGGAAACAGAAAGGAAGACCACAGACAGCAGAGGGGGAGAGGTTCTACACCACCCTGCTGCTGGGAGGGAAGTGCCCTAAGGGAGGCACAGTGGAAAAGGATGACCAAGCTGAGGACCAGGCCTGGATGCCAGCAGTGTGACTGGAGGAGCTCAACAGGAGAGGTTCAGTTGGACCACAATAAATTACCCCAGTAATTGTAGGTGGTCAGGATGGTTACCCAGCCTGGACACCAGCCCCAGAGTAACCTCACACAGCAACTGCTGCAAGGCTGACCTCCTTCCAGGGGAAAGGGAAGGCAAGAAATCAAGCAGAGGCAGGAACCCCCAAAGCAACAAAAGTGCCTGGGGAAACATGAGAGTGCTGCAGCACCAGGTCTGCAGTTCCACAGCATCTCAGAGTCATAGAATGGAGCAGAAAAATGTGTAATGATAGAGACAAAAGTGCAGTGCCTGAGAGGGAACTTCTGCCCCTCCTGACTTTGTGAGGCTTTACAGGTATTAGGATCCTTCAATCACAGAGGTTGGAAGGGACCTCAGAGATCATCTACTGCAACCTCCCTGCCACAGGCAGGGACACCTCTCAACTAGATTTGGTTGCTCAAGGCCTCATCCAGCCTGGCCTTCAGCACCTCCAGGCAGGAGGCAGCCACAGCCTCCCTGGGCAGCCTGTGCCAGAGTCTCCCCAGCCTCACTCTCAACAATTCCTTCCTCAGCTCCACTCTCAGTCTCCCCTCTCCCAGCTCAAAGCCATTGTTCCTCAGCCTGGCACTCCCAGCCCTTGTCCCAAGCCCCTCCCCAGCTCTCCTGGAGCTCCTTCAGGTCCTGGAAGGCTGTTCTGAGGTCTCCCTGGAGTCTTCTCTTCTCCAGGCTGAATCTCCTTGAGTTTCTCAGCCCAGTGCAACTCAGGAGTGATATAAAGATTGCCAAAGTCAGATGCCTACAGCCACACAACTCCGTCCCCTTCACAGTCTCAACCCTGTCAAAGCTCAGACACAGCAGGAAATCACAGCTCTGCTTGTCCAGGATCAAAGAACACCCCGGTGAATGACCTACTCCACTTCCAGAGGGGAGCACTCTGTGTTTGCCATCAGGCACTTCAAAACACAGCTGTGGGACTCGGGGCAGATCCGTGGGGCTGGAGGTGCCAGGGCCCTGCTGGAGCTGCAGGATCTGAGGGCACACACGGGGGTTTGCAGAGAGGCGATTTTGTGCAGGGTTCCACAGGTGATGCTGTTTCCTCATGCACTGTCACTCGGCACTTTAGCACAACGTCGGTGCTCTGTGGCTCCACGACAGCCACCTCTGATGCCCACAGCTCCAAAACCTGAGAGAGAGAGGCTTAGAATTGGAAGGACTGAAAGTAGGCTGTGTGGAAAGAGTTCAAATTATCTGACCACCTTAGCTTAAAGAAGGCTGAACAATGATTTGTCCGTGCCAGGGGAAATCCTTCCCACTGCTAGCAGGTTCCCTAATTAAGCAGACAAAGGGAGGAGAAGATTCAGCACAGGGAACAAGGAAATCAATTCAGGCTGGAGGGCAGTGGGTGGTTTACCTGGATCCCCGGAAATAATTACTCACCAAAACAAGCACCCTGAGGACACCTTTGACTCATAGCTGCCTGCACTCTAACTAAGGCTCAGTGTGCTCCTGACAGGCAAGGGGAAGCTGTGCAGGGCATGTCTTCATAGCCTGTCAAATCAGCCTGTCCAGCACCATGACCTAACAATCCTGTGTCTCAGAGCTGAGGGCTGCTGGATGGTGGAGTGTTGGATGACCACTCAGGTCAAGGACCTCAAGGAACTCCTTGAGAGGGTCCAGGACAGAGCCACAGAGCTGCTGCAGGCAGTGCAACATCTCCCTGTGAGGACAGCTGAGGCAGCTGGGTCTTGGAGCAGAGGAGCCTGAGGGCTGCCCTCATGGCTGGGGATAGAGATGTGCAGGGCTGGAGCCAGGCTCTGCTCAGGGATGGCCAAGGAGAACAGAGGAGGTGCCAGGGGAACAGGAGGGAAACCTTTGTCCCTGGAGCAGGCTGCCCAGAGAGGCTGTGGAGTCTCCTGCTCTGGAGCCTTTCCAGCCCCCCTGGCTGTGCTCTGGGTGTCCTGCCCTGGGTGCCCCTGCTCTGGCAGGGCTGGGACTGGGTGATCTCTGGAGGTCCCTTCCAAGCCCTGACCCTCTGATTCTGCATTTGCCACCTTCACATCACCACCTGCTCACAGGAGGTTCTCTGCCTGCACATGATGTCCCCAGGAGCTGTTTGTTATCTACAACTCTGCATGCTTAAGATGCTTCTGCAATCCTTGCAGGCCACAGCTGTTATAAAACCCTCTCTGTCTGCCCTGACCTTCCTGCACATTACAGATGCTGAAGGACTTGGGGATGGTCAAGTGCTGGAAGCCTTCAGGTGGAAACACACTCCTGATGCCCACACTTTGGTTGGAAAGAGCCTGCTGGGTAAATCCCAAACAAAAATCTCATGCTGCTGGTCTCTGCACAACAGGAACTCCCTGCACACAGCCTGGAGAAGAGGAGGCTCTGGGAGACCTAATAGCAGCCTGCCAGGACCTGAGGGGGCTCCAAGCAGGCTGCAGAGGGACTGTTCCCAAAGGCCTGCAGGGACAGCCCCAGGGGCAATGGTTTGGAATGAGAGCAGAGCAGATGGAGATTGGATGTGAGGAACAAGTTCTGCCCCAGGAGGCTGCTGGAACCCTGCAGCAGGCTGCCCAGGGAGGTGGTTGAGGCTCCATGCCTGGAGCTATTCCAGGAGAGGCTGGAGAGGGCTCTGGGCAGCCTGCTCCAGTGGAGGAGGTCCCTGCTGAGTGCAGAGGTTTAGGACTGGGTGAGCCTTGGAGGTCCCTTCCAACCCAACTCATTCTGTGCTTCTATAAGGCGGAGGGGCAGTGTGCAGGGGCAGGAGATCCACACACAGAGCCCCCTGGCACAGCCACACTGCAGCCACAGCTCTCGGAGCTGACACAGATTTTCCTGCTGCACTTTCATAAAGCCTGGAATGCACAAGCCTGGGAGGTGCTATTGCTGGCTTTCATGGGGGGGTAAAGCAGGACTTGCAGTACCCATCAAGAGATGGGACCAAGGCCCAGGGAGGGCTGTCTGCTGCTGGGCTGCTCAGTGGCACACACCTCACAGCCACACTCAGTGCTGTGGACTGACAAAGCAACTCAGGTTCGCAGGGCAGGCTTGGATCCTCCCTCCTGCATCTCATTTGCAGCAACCCCCTCAAAGGAGCCTGCAGCAGCCCAGCTGCACCTGAGCACTTTGCTGGCTGAGGACTGAAAACAGCCACCAGGGCTTGGTGGGGTTCAGCTGACCTGATCTGCTTGGTGGGGTTCAGCCACCCCCCGGGGCCAGCTGTGCAGGCTCCAACTGCAGGCCTTGAAAGGACCTCTGAAGTAAGTAGATTAATGACTCCCTCCGAGTGCCTTTCCCTTCTGCTGGGCAGCAAGTCTGCACAATTAACTGCACTGTAAAGGTCTGCAGTGTCACATTAACACCTTGCTGCCTTTCCTTGCTGGGGAATTGCATCCATAATGACCAGGGAGATCTTCCCTAATGCCACCAGCTCAGAAATCAAGCTGGGACAGAGCAGGGAGCCCAACTTTGCCACTGCTTCAGCTGGAACCAAAATGAATTGCTTGCTGCCTAATCTTGGGGATGGGAACAGGGGAAGACAAGACCAAAACACCCAAACTTGTTCCAGAAGGAAGGAGGTTAGCAGAACCTCAGAGCACCTGTGCCACCTGCCAGGAGAATGAAGTGATGGTCAAGATCTGTCTTGGATGGAGATCAAACTAGCTGGAGGAGCTTCTGTGCAACATGAGGTCACACACCTGGGCCTGTGGGAAGAGACATGCTGGGGGCTACCTGTGTGGTGCCCACCACTACCTAGCCCAGCAAAGCCAGTGCACATCTGGGCTGCAGCAAACTCCCACCTGCCTCTGTCCCCTCCTCTGTTGTGCAGAGCCCACAGAATCCATTCAGTGCTCTGGAAGGGGTACTGCAGTGGAGAGGCAATGCCTCAGTACAGGCTGGGGACTGAGCTGTTGGAGAGCAGTGAAGGGGGAAAGGACCTGGGGGTCCTGGTGGATGGGAGGTTGACCATGAGCCAGCAATGTGCTCTGGTGGCCAAGAAGGCCAAGGGCAGCCTGGGGTGGATCAGAAGGGCTGAGGTTAGTAGGTCAGAGAGGTTCTCCTCCCCTTCTGCTCTGCCCTGCTGAGGCCACAGCTGGAATCTTGTGTCCAGTTCTGGGCCCCTCAGCTCAGGAAGGACCTCAGGGAACTGCTGCAGAGTCCAGCACAGAGCCACAGAGCTGCTGCAGGCAGTGCAACATCTTCCTCAGGAGGAGAGCCTGAGGGAGCTGAGGGCTCTGTGGCTTGGAGAGGAGGAGCCTGAGAGGTGAGCTCCTTGCTGGGGAGAAAGCTGTGCAGGGTGAGTGCCCAGAGGCTGGAGCCAGGCTCTGCTGGGGGCTGCCCAGTGCCAGCACAAGGGGCAGTGGTGGAAGCTGAGGCAGAGGAAGTGCCATGGGAAGAGGAGGAAACATTTTGTCCCTGGGAGGGTGCCAGAGCCCTGGAACAGGCTGCCCAGGGGGGGCTGTGGAGGCTCCTTCTGTGGAGATCTTCCAGCCCCACCTGGATGTGTTCTGTGTGAGCTGCCCTGGGTGCCCCTGCCCTGGCAGGGGCTTGGACTGGATGAGCTTTCAAGGTCCCTTCCAGCCCTGAACATTCCCGGGCTGTTTGCTGAGCCAGGGCCAGAAGGTGCACCTGAGCAGCTCAGGGGAGCAGCACTGGTACCCCCTGCAGAGCACACACATCCAAGTGCAAGGCACCTGCTCCTTGGACACGTGCCACTGCAGGAGAATGATGATCCCTTGAACATTCTGTCATCTGGGATGATTACAACATTTGAATTGGGCTGATGGTTCACACTGATCTCATTCCTAAAATCTGCAGGGTTTAATTAGGATTAATAATAACAATTATGGCATTCAAGAGAAAAGGTGTTATGACAGCATGTGTGCTGGAACAAGGCCAAGAGCAAGGTTCACTTGGGCAAGGCCCAGCACAAATCCAGGCTGGGTGAGGAGTGACTCAAGAGTAGCCTTGAGAAGAAAGCCTTGGGGGTGTCAGGTGGTGACAGAGTCCCCAGGAGCCAGCACTGGTCCCTGGCAGCCCAGAGCCAGCTGAGTGCTGAGCTGCAGCCAGAGCAGGGAGAGCAGCAGCACAGGGAGGGGATTCTGCCCCTCTGCTCTGCTCAGAGCCCACCTGCAGCACTGCCTCCAGCTCTGGGCCCCAGCACAAGAAGGACCTGGAGCTGCTGGAGAGGGTCAGAGGAGGCCACAGAGATGGGCAGAGGCTGCAGAACCTCCCCTGTGGGGCCAGGCTGGGAGAGCTGGGGCTGTGCAGCCTGGAGAAGAGAAGGCTCCAGGCAGACCTCAGAGCAGCCTGCCAGGACCTGAAGGGCTCCAGGAGAGCTGGGGAGGGACTTGGGACAAGGGCTGGGAGTGCCAGGCTGAGGAACAATGGCTTTGAGCTGGGAGAGGGGAGACTGAGCCTGGAGCTGAGGAAGGAATTGTTGAGAGTGAGGCTGGGGAGACTCTGGCACAGGCTGCCCAGGGAGGCTGTGGCTGCCTCCTGCCTGGAGGTGTTCAGGACCAGGCTGGATGAGGCCCTGAGCAGCCTGTGCTGGTGGGAGGGGTCCCTGCCCATGGCAGGGGGCTGGAGCTGGATGACCTTTAAGGGCCCTTCCAACTCAACCCATTCTGTGATTCTATGATGAAACAAGATGGTGGGAGGGGAAAATCAATCAGGGTTTAAAAAAATACTAATAAACCCCAATGAATATGAAGTGTGAGAACCAACCACAGAGAATAACCTTCTGGAACAATAAACAATAGGTAGTAGCTGCCTCTTTTCTTTTGGCTAGAAAGTTACTCAGTAGTTTTTCTCCTCAACACATTTGTGCTTTCATGTGGTGTAAAAACCTTCCCTACAAGCCTCTTTCTATGCATTTCCTAAGTGACTAAATCCCAGCTCTCCATTTTGCCTCTTCTTGCTTCCCAGGCTGGGGAGATCCATCTAATGATTTATCATTAAAGCAATCTCCTGGCAGCTTTGTTCCTCTTTGTTGCTATATATATGTATATGTATTAAAGAGAAATTGCTCTTTGACTTCACCTCTGAAGTCAGACTGAGGATTTCATCCCACAGGAATGGTATCTCCACTCAGCATCTGAACATAGCAAGGAGAGAAAACCTTTTTCATAACACAAATATCTGCACCCACTGAGAGGAGGCTGATGCCACCACCTACTGTGAACTCATCTCATGAGTGTTACACAGCCAGAGAGATTTAAACTGCAGTAGTGCAGCCTCTTAAAGATACTCAAAGCAGCAGCAGGAAGGTAGAGCTTCATCTCTAGCTCAACAGTTTGTAGAGCAGAGGCTTTCAGCACCTGTAGCTGGTTCACAAGCAGCACCTCAAGCATGCAGACACAAGGGTAGCCGAAGGAGTGTGGGCAGCTTGCAACAGGCTCCCCACACACAGACACCAGGGAAATCATTCCCTGGCAAACACTTCTCCAAGATTCAGTTCACCCCTTGGCACTCCTCTGGCATCCATTCCCAGCACCACCTGTGGCTGCCAAGCCCCAGGGTGGCTCCCCAGGTGCAGGACTCGACGGCTGGGGCTGAGCATTTGTCTCCCAAAAGGCAAACCCTGCAGCAGTCCCTGGTGCCAGCATCACTGCTGCCAGCTCACCACTGGGCCCTGATTAACAACTCACTGAAGCTCTATTCTTACCCTGAAAGGTTGGAGTAGGTGGTCCCTGGGGTCCCTTACAACCTGGGGTTCTAGGAATCTACGACAACATCAAGGCCTGTGCCTCAGCAGAGCACACACCGAGGTGTGCCCTACCCTTGCCCTGCAGGAGGGGCAGTTATAGAACCATAGAGTCTGCAAGAGACCTTTGAGATCATCAAGTCCAAGCTCACATCTCATCACTGCCCCTGAACCACATCCCTCAGGACCACATCCACACAGCTTTTAAACCCCTGGGCCAGGGATGGTGACTCCAGCACCTCCCTGAGCAGCCTGGGGCAGTGCCCGAGAACCCTTGCTGGGAAGAAATAGTTCCTAGTATCCAACCTGAACCTCCCCTGGCACAGCTGGGAGCTGTTTCCTTTTCTTATTGTCACTTTGCAGCAGCAGTGAGAGCAGAAAGACTTCCAGCTCGCTCCAGCCGCCTTTGAGGCAGCTCAGGAGGACCAGGAGGTCTCCCCTCAGCCTCCTCTTCTGAAGGCAAACCAACCCCAGCTCCCTCAGGCATTCCTCAGAAGAGCACCACTGCTATTACCTGACTGTGAGGCAGAGCACAGCATCGTCTCACCCACAGTGTGGAGCAGCCCCCACTGAACAGGTCAGAATTCTTTTCATCACCATTATTATTAACTCCAGCACACAGCTCCTGGCTTCCACAGAACTGGAGTGGAATGCAAGACTTTCTCCCTGACCAGAAAGGCTGCCTGGGAACAGCCTGCAGTCCAATTCCCTGAGGGGATGGGAGCACAGCTCTCACCTGCTCCTTCAGACCACAGCACCTGTGAGCATGTCCCAAGGTTCTGCTGCTTTGGCAGAGCACTTCCTGAAACATCCACCTGCTGGACCAGGGGCACCAAACCCACCAGAGCTGCTGGCTGGCACGCACCACACTAACTGTGCCTTTGGCACTCAGGTTTGTGAGCAGCATTTTCCTCTGGCTCAGCCAGCTCCCATCAGCACCCTGCCTGTGTGCAGAGAGCAGCACAGGGAATGCCTTCCATCTCCTTCTGCCAGGGTTTCCTGCACAGGCAGTTGGGCTCCTCACCACTCACCGCCTTTTGAAAGTGCTCTTCCAGAGGCAAGTCGCTCGGACAGCTGACACCAGCGGCGCACCGCTGGCCGTTCACACATCGTTCACACATTCCTCTTTGCATCTCCAGCACTGCTCTGTGTGAGAAGTGAGTGTCGCTATGGAGCGGTGCTGCCCAGCTCTACCTCGTGTGTGAGTAAGAAGGGATCCTCTTTGCCAGGACAGAGAGAAGCAGCTTCTCCCGAGGCATCATCGCAGCCTCTGTTCCCTGCGGGGGTTGTGACTTCCCGAGTCGTGCACAGCAGCAAATCCACCAGACCCACCTCTGCCCCTCCAGCTCCAGCAAAGAGTTCTTGCAGAGCCCCAGAGGTCTTCTCTCCAGGATCCCAAAGCATGAGGCACAAGTATCCTGCTCTTGGCAGAAAAAGGAAGCAGGTTCGTGCCTGCACCAGAGCCCAGAGTGCAGCTCAAGAGGGGGATCCTTCTCATGGCTGGGCTGTGAGGTAGGTCAGTGCTGAGTCAAGCAGCCCGGGGGAAGCTCAGGTTCCAGCGGTAACTGCTCTGAGCAGACCACTCAGGCAGCAACACGTTCCAGTCAGCAAGCCCTTGACTAAAGAAGACGGAAGCCATGGCAAGGACTCGCAGTGCCGATGGGAGCTCTGCCCTGAGCACGTTTGCTCTGTCGGGGTGCCACAGGAGCAGCGGGGCAGCCGTCGCGCAGCGATGGCAGCGGCGGCTGCGCTGCCTCCACAGCTCTGCAAGGCCGGAGCCGCGCAGCACCCCCCTGCACGTGACACAGGCACACGGCCAGGCAGCAGCCGCCCACTCCCCACGGCCAGGCGCCCTCGCCGCGGGAGCCGAGCTGCGGGCGCGCCGCTGCAGGTCAGCCGGCAAAACCCAGCCGGAGAGGTCACCGACGGCCAGCACTCCGCATTGCCTGGGGAGAGTCTTTCAAAACTTCCTTTTCAGCTCAACACCTACAGAGCAAAGCTCCCACTGGAGGTGTCCAGGCACGCCAAACCCCCACGCCACGCCGCGAGCAGGCAACAGCCTCAGCCGCTGCTGCTTTTGTCAGGGGCTTCCCAAGAAGGCACCTTCCCAGGCAACAGCACTGGCAGGCCTCCAATCCCCGGTACCGCCACAGCAAAATCCTCAAGCCAAGGTTGCAGGTGGCAAAGCAGATAGCAGAGATGAACAAAACCGGGAAAGCAAACCACAACAGCCAGACCCATACGCGAGCTGCTCCTAGCACACATCTCCTTCTCTGCTTCCAAACCCCAGCGCTTAGCAGCTCCGAATTCCTTTTTCCCCGAGGAAAAGCTCCTCTTCTCTTCCCGTCAGTGCCATTTCGCTCCCGACAAATCGCCACCTCCCCGCCGGCAGCGTTTCCTGGCCCCGCACGGCCGTCCTCCGTCCGCCACGCACCGGCGGGAGCAGAATGAAGGTACCTGTAGAGTGCACTGTGTCCCTGCTTCCGCACCGCGGCATGACCCAGCGCACTGCAGCCAGCCCCTTCCAGAGGTCATATGCCAAGGAAGAAACAAAAGCGCCCGGGGGCACTCCACAGAGACCAAGGCAAGTTGGTTACGATCAAGCGCAACAACTTTATGGCCAGACACGGAACGTATCCCTCAGGGACCCTCTTCTCTCTCCTCCCCGCTGCGCGCCGGAAAGCTCCGCACACACATTTCTGTCTGGCACCGGGCTGCAAATCGCAGCCCCTCGCCAGGGCAGGATCTGCCTGAGCTGAGGAGGGGACCCCGACACAGAGCACGGCACATTGCACGGGCAGCAGCACCTACCTCAGCCAGCCGCCAGAGCCTGCAGGTCGCCGTAATTCCCTTTGGATGGAGGCGTTCAGCCCAGCTCAGCCACGCTGCCGTGCCTGGCACCTCGGACACGCCGAGCCAGCATCTCCTGCGAGCAGCGCAGCTCCTCTCGCACATCGAGCTGCAGCTGCAGCAGCCTGGGAGAGCAGCAGCAGCAGCACTCGGATTGCTGCACATGTATCTCTGCAGATTATTTCCTGCGGGAGCACTCGGCGTGCAGGCAGATACTCTTAACCCTCGGGAGGCCTCGGTCCCCCCTCGGCAGGGGCGAGCAAGCGACTGGAAATACTCGGTGGTGAGGCAGGAGAGCACTGACTGGAGACGCACAGGGCATCCTCTGAGAAGCAGTCCCGACCCCGAGTTACTTGCAGTCACTTTGGGCTCCGGGAGCCAGGCGTTCCCACGGCAGCCCCCGGCAGCCCCGGGCAGGCATCGCAGGGCTGCTGCTGCATCGCCCACTGCGGGTCCCCCAGCAGCGGCACCGAGCCGCACGCAGCCCCCGCCGGCCCACCGGGCTGGGCTGGCCAGCGACCTGGAGGCCACGGCCACGCAGGCGAGGAGGTGGGGGCCACGCCGGTGAGGTGGGGAGCCCGGCCGTGTCACTGAGACTCAGGCACACAGAGCTGCCGCCCCTGGCACCAAGCTCCCCAGCCGCGGGCGCTGCCCATCACCTGCGGCCACGCAGGGGCAGGCACTCGCTGTCCGCACCGCTCCCGCTGCCAGCCTGCGAATGTGACTGGAAAGCATGGCTGAAAAACATGCTACAATTAACAGGAGGGAGGGAGATACTATGGCTCTCCTGCTAGTCTTAAAGGCACATTGCTCGCATGTGCCTGCCGGAGATGCAAATATCCGCGGCTCCAGCCCCAGCACCTCCCCCAGCCCCGGCTGCAGCCCTGCCCAGAGCAGGGGAAGCAGAGCACCCCGGGGGCCGGGGAGGGAAGGGGGCAGCCGGCAGCACAGCCCCCGCGGCCGCGACCAGGAGTGACCCCTCCCACATCTCCACTGCTGTCCCGGCAATCAAATCGAGCTCCTGTCTCCCGGCCTGAACGCTTGTGCCCAGCACTGGCCCCTCTGCCACCATCCTGGCCACACATGGGGGTCAGCCTGCCCACAGCCGGGCCGTATTCCACACATAGCCCCAGCCATCATCTCTGTCAGGCAAGGAGAGCCCCCCTGGCGGGCATGACACCCCTCTTCTGCCCCCCCCGGGGGCACATCACCCTTCTGGGCTTGGCAGGAGTGCCCAGGGAGTGGCACTGCTCCTGCTGAAGATGCTGGTCAGGACTGCAGCAGCAGCAGGTGCAGTTTTACACCCTGATGTTACCCAGGAAAAGAATATCCCTTCTGCAACTCTGCTCAGAGCCAGGAGCTGAGGCACTGAACTCCAAAGTGCCACACATGCTAAAGCTGGGATGAGTTCAGCAGGTCTCAGGCTGGCTGCACCGTCTCCCTCCTGCTACAGGGCTGCAGACAGTGGGCTGTGCACCAGCCAAAAGCCACATCTTCTCCCTTTGCTTCTCCTGCTGCCCTCTTCTGCGTGCCCTGGGATGCTCACCCCAGCTGGTCCTTCAGTATGCCACAGCTCACATCCAACACCAGCCATGCCAGTAGCTCCAGCACACGTCACACTTTTCCCTGCCCTGGCCCTCGAGCAGTTAGCATCTGAAACATCCTCTAGAAGCCTGCTGATCAGGGATTTTCAGCTGTGGAAAACCTCTGCTTTTTTCTCAGCAGTGGTTGTTGCCATGCAGCACATGGCAGGATGGAGTCACCTGAAGCCCTGTGCCTCACAGCCTGCGTGGCGGCACACGGCGGCACACTGACACCTTGACTCTCCAGCCTCACTGGAGGCACCGCAGCAGACCTCATGGCTCCCTGCCTCCAGCACCAGCAGGGGAGCTCCCTGCAGTGTGGGCATCTTAGCCTGAGCCTGCCGTGGCAAAACCAACTGGCTTTGTTCTTTGCAGTGAGGCTGAGGACACAATGGAACAGCCTGCCCAGGGAGGCTGTGGGTGTCCCCTGCCTGGAGGTGTTCAAGGCCAGGTTGGATGAGGTCTTGAGCAACCTGGGCTGGTGGGAGGGAGAGGTTGGAGCTAGTCCATGGGAGCAGGTCCCTTCCAAGCCAAACTATTCTGTGAAGGGAGAACACCTGAAGGGAGGTTGGAGCGAGGAGGGGGCAGCCTCTGCTCCTTGGTGGCAAGGGACAGGAGCAGAGGCAATGGCTCCAGGCTGCAGCAGCAGGCTCAGGCTGGAAGCAGGAAATATTTCTGCCCTGGAAGGGATCTCAGACATTGGAAGAGGCTGCCCAGGGCAGTGCTGGAGTCACCACCCCTGGGGGTGTTCCAGCACTGTGTGGAGCTGGTGCTTAGGGACAGGGTTTGGTGCTGAGCCTGCAGTGCTGGGTCAAAGGTTGGATGATCTTTGTGGTCTCTTCCAACCAGAGGTTTTCTGTGGTTCTGTGAATTCCTGTGTTGAAGAAGCTGTAAGTGAAGCACAGATTAACTCCTGCTTTCCTGACAAGCAGCTGCAGATTTCACACCCCAGAGCCAGCTCTGTTTGGGGGGAGTGTGCACCTCAGTGTAACAAATGCCTGCTGCCCTGCAGGCGTGGTGCAGGGAGGCTGCTGGAAACCATCCCCTCCCGAGACACAAGTGCGATGCAAACCTCACTGCTCCCAGGCCAGGCAGCTCTGGGCAAAAGTCCCCAAGTGAGGTCGTTCTCATGTGTCTTTGGTAAGCACCAGGTGTCCTAAGGAAAGGCTTTTTGAGGCCACACCTCCAAGACATGGATAAGCAGTAATCAAAATGCCAGCAGAGACACTTAAGGTTTTATACTCCTGGAGTTTTCCCCCTGAGTATCCAAGATCAGATCTGTGGTAGAGAGCAGAGCTGAGGCTTTCTCACCTGATTAGTATGCAGCCACAGCACAGAGACTGCCAGCACACCACTGCAAGGGTCTGCCCTGAAGTGCAGCAGTGCCCTGGGCAGAAATATTGTCTGCACAGGCTGGTGTGAAGAGCCCAGGCTGGCAGGGTCACACCTTACTGTCACCTACAAGATCTGTCACTGACAATTAGAGAATCCTAGAACCCCAGGATGGTTTGGGTTGGAAGGGACCTCCACAGGCCATCTAGTCCCAGCCCCCCACAGTGAATCATGGAATCATTGTGCTTGGAAAAGCCCTTTCAGATCATGCAGTCCGACCATTCCCTAGCTCTGCCAAGGCTGGGGCTAACCCATGGCCTCAGCACCACATCTCTGTCTCTTTAAAACACCTCCAGGGATGGGCATTCAACCACCTCCAGGCGCAGCCTGTGCCAGGCTTTGGGAAGCCTTCCAGTGAAGAAGTTTCTTCTGACATCCAACCTAAATTTCCCCTGGGACACCTTGAGGCCTTTTCCTCTCATCACTTGTTACTAGGGAGGAGAGACCCAGACCTGGCTCTTTGCACACCTGCAGGGATGGCAGCAGATGTGTGTGAGGGCAGCAGATGTGTGTGAGGGCAGCAGGGGCAAACACTCAGCTGCAGCAAGCCCATAATCTCTCTGGGTCAGGGAGATAAGAGACTTCATTTTCCAAGGGATCTGTGTGTAATGAAGCCACCTTGCCATGAAGAGTCACCCTAGAGACAGCTGAATCATTGGAGATGGCTACAGACATCTGCAAGGCCCAAGATTTGCCTTGCCGCGGTAGCGAGCTCTGTTCCACCCAAGCTGTGCTCTGCACTCTGAGCACCTGGCTCCTCACAGAAAGCAAGACCCTGAGGAGCAAGCCTGCTGCCAGGCTGCCAAGGAGCAGGACAGCTGTAAGCATGAAGAGGCACAGCCACTGCCACTGTGGGGTTTGGAAAGAGAGCTGGGACAGCCAGAACCCCAGCTGCAGCTGCTCTGAGCAATAGCTTGTCCATCTTTGAGGCAACCTGCACATGGCCATAATTGCTTTGTAACAGCTAGGGAAACAATTCATAAATCCATTGCCAGCACATCCTTCAGCTGATGGCTAAGGAAATCCTTACAGGTGGGAGGAAAAGGCTCCTGGACTGACAATCAGTGTCAGGCCTCCAGGGGATGGTGGGAGGGGGCTGGAGTTTGACTTGTGCACTTCATGCGCCGCAGCGCCTGGGTAGGGTCAGCACAGGGACAGGCAAGCACCCGAGCTCCTGCTGTCATCAATGGAAGGAGCCAGGATGCCCTGTGTGAGCAGCAGGCAGGGAGCTTGTCCCTCCTGATCCTTGCAACCACTTTTCAGACACAGACTCATAGACTCCTGAATGGGTTGGCTTGGAAGGGACCTCAAAGCTCATCCAGTTCCAAGCTCCTGCCATGGGCAGGTGTGAGAGACTAAAACTTGTCTCTCCTGGTGAGACTCAACAAAGAGCAAATCCCTTGCTGCTTGCCCAGACAATATCTGATGTGTGTTGGGCAGAGCCACTGGAAGGACTCTTGGAAGGTGCAAAGCTAACTTTGCTCGCTGGACCGCAGCTGGCCTGCAACAATGGCCCGAGGCCACCTTCGGGAATATTCATAGGACAAGATAATCTCCACCCATCAGGCACCCTGGAAAGGGAGGATGGTGAGACAATGGATTCACCACCTGTTTCCTGTGTGGGCAGCTAGGTGGAGAAGGAGGAGGCAGAGGCCCCCCCGCTCCATCCAGACCCTGCCCAAACACACAGGAATGCACAGAAGGATTTCCTGGGAACGATCCCGGGACACTTACCTCAGGATGATTTCCTGGCCCCTGAATGCCTGGGGGACAATACTTGGACACAGAGCTAAGGACTAAAAATCTGTGTAAAAGACTGGAGCAACTACTGGCTCAGCAGGAGACAAACATGGAACCAAAAACACAGGAGAAGGAAGAGACAGAAGGACAATGCTGCTGAGCAGGAAAGCAGAGAGAAGGCAAAGCCCGGGGCAGTGCTGCTCCGAAGAGAAGAGGCCATGGAGCCTGGAGGAAGCAGACTGAACCCTCTCTCTGTGTCCTAAGTTCCACCTGCTGCAGCTCATGGAGCTGAAGAGGCTGCCCAAGGACCACATCTCCTCTACAGCCAAAGCCTCAGCACCCTTTCCCTACAGACCCAACATCTCCTGCAGCACCTTTCCTCCACAGACTCGAACTGGCTTGGGGGGTGAGGGGTGTGGTGATAGAATTCCTTTCCTCTTCTCTCTCTCTTCTCTCTCTCCCTCTCTATTTTCTCTCTCTCCCCCTCTATTTTCTCTCTCTCCCCTTCTGATCCCTCCACTTTATTTCTGTAATCAATAGCCTGGCTGTTGATGTTTTGGCCTCGTTTGTGCCTCTCGTTTCACAGCACGGGAACATTCAACAGAACTGAGTCTTTCCCTCTCCATACCGAGACAGCAGGGACACCTCCCCCCAGCACAGCTTGCTCAAGGCCTCATCCAGCCTGGGCCTTCAACACCTCCAGGGAGAGAACATCCACAACATCCCCGGGCAACATATGCCAGTGTCTCACCACCCTCACTCTCCCCTCTCCCAGCTCAAAGCCATTGTCCCTCATCCTGGCACTCCCAGCTCTCCTGGAGCCCTTCAGGTCCTGGCAGGCTGCTCTAAGGTCTCCCTGGAGCCTTCTCTTCTCCAGGCTGCACAGCCCCAACTCTCCCAGCCTGGCCCCACAGGGGAGGTTCTGCAGCCCTCTGATCATTTTGGTGGCCTTCTCTGGGTCCTCTCCAGCAGTTTGATGTCCCTCTTACTCTGGGGCACCAGAACTGGACACAGTGCATGCAGCAAGGGCCAAGCTGCATTTAGAGTAGCTCCTGCACAGACCAAGGGCTGAAAATTCCTTCCAAGCAATAGCTCTTGCCAGGTGGTGAGAGGCTGCCCTAGAGCCAAGCTTCTCTCAGAAGAACATTTCACACACATGCTCAAAGCCTGTGCAGACTCCTGCCCAGTTCTCTACTCCCTGCAAGCTGTTAGCCACAACTCGGTTAAGGAGGCTCTGGGATGCACCAAGCCTCCATCACAGGGTTCCCTGCATTGGTCTTCTGCAGGCTGCCTCAGGGGGCAGCTCCCAAACACTTTGTACCAGCCATAGCTCTGCAGCTTTTCTCACGGACCCCTGCCAGCACTCAGCTAAAGAGCACTCACCACAGCCCTGTAGATGTCTGCAGCTCAGGAAAGCTGCTTGATAGAAAGAGATTCCAGCCAGAAGAGAGAGCACAGAAGCCATGGCCCTGAGCTTTCATGTCCAGCTTTCCCAGAAGCTAATTCCCAGCAACACTACCAAAAGGAGCAACTGAAGCTCAGAGAGGTTTGGACACCTGCACATGTAGATTTGAAATCCAAGAGTAGAGTCCTGCATCTGGGAAAGGACAACCCCATGGAGCAGGAAAGGTTAGGGACTGAGCTGTTGGAGAGCAGCACAGAGGAGAGGGACCAGGAGGTCCTGAAGGACAGAAGGATGTCCGGGAGCCAGCAGTGTGCCCATGTGGCCAAGAAGGCCAAGGGCAGCCTGGGGTGGATTGGAAGGGCTGTGGTCAGTAGGTCAGAGAGGTTCTCCTCCCCCTCTGCTCTGCCCTGCGGAGGCCACAGCTGGAATACTGTGTCCAGTTCTGGGCCCCCTCAGTGCAAGAAGGAGCTCAGGGAACTGCTTGAGAGAGTCCAGCCCAGGGACACAGAGCTGCTGCAGGCAGTGCAACATCTCCCTGTGAGGCCAGGCTGAGGGAGCTGGGGCTGGGGCTGGGAGCAGAGGAGCCTGAGGGTGACCTCATGGCTGGGGATAAAGATGTGCAGGGCTGGAGCCAGGCTCTGCTCAGGGATGGCCAAGAACAGCACAAGGGGCACTGGGGGCAAGCTGGAGCAGAGGAGGTGCCAGGGGAAGAGGAGGGAAACCTTTGTCCCTGTGAGGCTGCTGAGCCCTGGAGCAGGCTGCCCAGAGAGGCTGTGGAGTCTCCTGCTCTGGAGCCTTTCCAGCCCCCCTGGCTGTGCTCTGGGTGCCCTGCCCTGGCTGCCCCTGCTCTGGCAGGGGGGTTGAAGTCAGTGATCTTTCAAGGTGCCTTCCAAGCCCTAACACTCTGCAGTTGTGTGACTGGCAGGCTGAGCTGACAGCCCTGAGCTTGGGAGAGCTTCAGAACGTATAAAACCCCAAAGGCATCAGCATCCAAGTCACATTGCCAGGCCACAGCACTGCCCTGGGAAGCACCAGCAGCAGCCTGCAGTGTTTGCCCAAGGAGATCTCTGTGGACCAGAATGGGAATTTATTGGAGGAACAAGGCTGGGACGCCAGGGACCTAAATGTTCTCTCAAATATTTGCACTCCCTGGACCCTGTCCCTGCTTTAGCAATGGAAATATTTGCTCTGTGAGAAGGGTTTGCAAGAATCCAGTGAATTCAAGTCCAATCAATTCAAAATGAATGGCACAGAGTTAAAACCCAGAGCACCTTGGGGCAGCCTAGGGATGAGAGAGCTACACCCCCACCCCCCTCCCAGCTGCCTCGAAGAAGCTTCCTGGCTTCACCTTTCTTGAGGATTCCTTCTTTAGCTGCTGTGGAGGAGTCAGCCTGCATGTCTCTGGCCTCCCCAATGTACCTGAAACATCAAACATTAAAAGAGGAGCACAGGAAAAAGTCATCAGCCCCAACCGACCATGCTGTGTGCAAGCACAGATCATCCATACCAACACAGGAGACTGGAGCAGCTCATGAGGAGAGGCTGAGAGGCCTGGGGCTGTTTCAGCCTGGAGCAGGCTGAGGGGGATCTCATTAGTGCTGATCAATAAAGAGCTAAAGGCTGAGTCTGGGGAGGCTGGAGCCAGGCCCTTCTCAGTGGTGCCCAGCGACAGGACAAGGGGCAGTGGGCACAGGCTGGGAGGTTCCAGGTAAACATGAGGTTGGGCTCCTAGACTTTGAGAGTGGCAGAGCCCTGGAGCAGGCTGCCCAGAGAGGTTGTGGAGTCTCCTGCCCTGGAGTCATTCCACCTGGATGTGTTCCTGGTGAATGCCTTCAGGGAGCTCCTGCTCTAGCAAGGGGGTTAGGGCAGAGGATGTCCAGAGGTCCCTGCCGAGCCCTCCCGTTGTGTGGCTCTGTGGGGTTCTGTGGAGGTGCCAAAGGACAGAGGCAGCATTCTGCAGCTGGGGTCATGCCTCTGGCTGGTGCCACTGCCTCCTGGCTCAGGGACAAAGCAGAGCTAAGGGCTCTGGATACAGAAACCAGAAGGGGCAGAATGGAGAAAAGGCAGGAGCAAGACTGACCTCCTGAGAAGTGGAAGACCAACCCTGCCAAGGGCCAGGTGCAGCAAGAGTCACCAAACCTCCATCCACTCTGCAGGCTGCCAGGGCAGACCCTCTGAAGTGCTTGAGGAAGGGCAGCACAGGAAGGGAGCAGCTTTGCTGCTGGGATAAGCAGGTGAGGCTGAGCTGCCTTCTGAAGGAGTGAGACTGAACTGCTGAGACTTCCTCTCTCTGCCATATGTGCTGGGAAGGCAGAGGAAGGAGAAGCTGCTTTTAGCTCTCCTGACTGTCCCTTCTCCAAGGGCCTTCTCTCTCCTGCTGGGCAAAGAGGGAAGCAATGCTTATTGCTAGCAGGAAGCTGGGAAATAGGGGTTCTGCCTCTCCTTTTGGTGTTCAGGTGATGAACTACTTTGGGCTGAACATTAAAGCTCCCAACCCGTCCCTTCAAACATCCCTACCGCCCCAGACATGTCTGGAGGTACCCTGCAAAGCAGCAATGCCTCACAGACCTCATTGGCATCGGCCTGCAACATCACAGAGCCCCAAACCAGAAAGGGAACCACCATGGCCAAGGGCTGTGGTCACCTGGGAGGCACAAGTGCTGTGGAAACTCTGTGAAGAGAGCTCTTAAAGAAACACTGCAGCTGGTGCAAAAGCATGGAGCAGGGGCAGGGGAGGCCACACAAATGCTCAGGGGGTTGGAGCACATCTGCTACAAGGACAGGCTGAGGGAGCTGGGGGTGTTCAGCCTGGAGAAGAGGAGGCTCTGGGAGACCTCAGAGCAGCCTGCCAGGACCTGCAGGGGCTCCAAGCAGGCTGCAGAGGGACTGTTCCCAAAG
>CM037644.1:1169951-1192451 GCA_015227895.2 Colaptes auratus
TCGGGGGGCAGGGGCATGGCCAGGAGTGTCTTAGTGTAAGGTGGGAGCCAGCTGCCTTTCCTAATCCCTGCCTCTCTTCCTTTCCCATCTGCCTGCAGGAGTTCCTGTGTGACCTGTGGCAGATGAGTCGAGCAAGGCTGTGCTGGCAGAACCCAATAGGGGCAAAGAGCCCCTGAAGGCCAAGCGAAGAAGAAGACACCAGAAAGCAGCAGGAGCTGAATGTCCTCATGCTGACAGTAAGTCAAGAGTGGAGGAGGGCAGAGGGAGAGGGAGAAGGGCAGAGGGCAGGCAATCAGGCCCCTGGCACTGAAGGAAGCAGAGTGGCAAGGTGTTTCCCCATGATCATCTAAGCATCATCTCCCCCTCCAACAGTCCCACGGGCACCGAGCCTGCACATGTGCAGTGAAACTGCAAGGGCCAGTGATCAGGAAGAGGGCCTTGACTGGCAGGACAGGGGGAGAGAATTCCTTGCAGAAATGGCAGCGAGTGCTTTGAAGCTGGCATCCCTAAAGAAAAAGCCTCTCTCTGCTGTGCCAGCACGGGAGAAGGCCACAGCTTCTCCAGGCTTCATGAAGCAAAGAGCTGCACCACAAGGACCTGCCCAACAGCTCCGAGGCTATGAGCAGAAATGACAACTCCCTGATGGAGGAGGATGTGGATGAGCTGCAGCATGCCGTGGCCTGGGACTACAGCTCACATACCTTAGTATTACTGCAGCATGAAGTACCTGCACATGTATCAGAGGCTTGTTGGGTGTTCTCAAGGCAGCAGCAGACTTAAGTCCTGCCAGCGATCCCTGAGGAGGATGAAACCAACAGCGAAGGCCCTGTCAGAGACCTCTGGGTACGATGAAACTGTCAGCAGCGAAGCCCTGTCAGAGACCTCTGGGTACGATGAAAGTTTCAGCAGCGAAGCCCTGTCAGAGGCCTCTGGGCTCCACAAAAGCAGCACCAACCAGGCCCCAGCAGAGGCCTCTGGGCACCCTGAAAGGAGCACCAACCAGGCCCGGCCTCGGCAGCGATTCAGGGCACGCATGGCCAGGAGATGCGCAAGGGCCTGGCCAGGCTGGGCAGATGTTTCCGCACGGCCTTCTGCTCTGCATATCCGTGGACTATGAGGAGTAGCAGTGTGCCCTGCTGCCAGGCCAGCCAGGCCCTGAGATGCAATAAGATGACAGCAATTAATAAGAATTGATAAGAAGAGTAGACAATAGTGATAGGGATTGAAGTAAGATAAAGTAAGATAAGTAAGGATTTATAAGAGTTGGTAGAGTACAATAGCAGTGAGGATAGCTGGAGATGAAGATTACAAGTTTGTGATTAGGGCATTGTAAGCAGAATAGGTTTGTTGAACTATATCTAACAGAGTAAGTTTGTTGTGAGCTCATAGTTTTAGGATTTAGGATCTCGTATTAGCATAAGTCAAGAGTTTAGAATAACCTAGGACAGGATGCTGTTTAGTCTTTGTAGTCAGGCTTGTGCTTCGAGAGAAGGCTTCTGAAGAAAGGGGGCAAGGGGGGATTTCTGAGACAGCCCCGAGCGAGAGATTTAGCCTCGACAAGGGCCACTACATTTGAGTGTAGGAAGGAAGCGCCTGTGCTTTTCCTCATCTACAGAGACTGCCATGAAGGAGAAGTGGACTCCAGCCAGAACCAGCAAGGGGCAAAGAGCCCCTGGAGGCCAAAGCCAGGAAGAAAGCACAAGGAGCAGGAGCTGAATGTCCTCATGCTGACAGTAAGTCAAGGAGTGGGAGCAGGAGAGGGAGAAGGACAGAAGGCAGACAATCAGGCCCCTGGCACTGAAGGAAGCAGAGTGGCAAGGTGTTCCCCATGATCATCTAAGCATCATCTCCCCCTCCAACAGATCCCACAGGCACCGAGCCTGCATGTGTGCAGGGAAAACTGCAAGGGCCAGAGATCAGGAAGAGGCCTTGACTGGCAAGACAGGGAGAGAGATGTCCTTGCAGAAATGGCAGCGAGTGCTTTGAAGCTGGCAGCCCAGCAGAAAAGCCTCTCTCTGCTGTGCCAGCACGGGAGAAGGCCACAGCTTCTCCAGGCTTCATGAAGCAAAGAGCTGCACCACAAGGACCTGCCCAACAGCTCCCCGGGCATAGAGCCTAAATGACAACTCCCTGATGGAGGAGGATGTGGATGAGCTGCAGCATGCCGTGGCCTGGGACTACAGCTCACAGACCTTAGGTATTACCACAGCGTGAAGTCCCTGGGCACGAGAGAGAGGCTTGTTGAGTGTTTCTCAAGCAGCAGCAGCCAGCCCCAGCAGAGACCTCTGGACTGAATGAAAGCAGCAGCATGAAGCCTTGTCACAGACCTCCAGTGACTATGAAACCATCATCAGCAAGGCCTGTCAGGGACCTCTGGGGACTGAATGAAAGCAGCAGCAGCGAAGCCCTGTTATAGGCGTCAGTGCGCCATGAAAGCAGCAGAAGTGAAAGAAGGAAAGAAGGACAGAAGGAAAGAGGAAGGAAGAAGGAGGAAGGAAGGAAGGAAGGAAGAGAAGAAAAAGAAAGAAGAAAAAGAAAGAAAGAAAGAAAGAAAGAAAGAAAGAAAGAAAGAAGAAAGAAGAAAAGAAAGAAAGAAAAGAAAGAAAGCCCTGGGGGTCTTGGGCCCACCCTCAGGTGGGGATGGGATGCTTCTGGGTCTGCTTTGGGGTTTCTTTGGTCACTGTTTCTAGTTCTTTGTGCACATTCACCCTTTTCTGTTTAAACTTTCCATCACTTTTGCAATCCGTTTGTCAGAGTCGTTATTTCTGCCCATGGTGGAGAAATACAATTTTGGTTCCCAAAGTGGGGCTAGTTGCCGTGGCGAAGTGCAGATCGGATTGCAAAAGATGGACAGTTTAAATTTAGTTCTGGGCGTCGGTTTGGGTTTGGGAAGGTGGGGCTCAAGCTTTGTTGCCGGGGCGATTGTGTGAGTTCTTGTGGATTGCAGGGGGACACCTGGTGCGTCGGGGGTACCGCTTAAGAATGCGGGACCTGCCCTTCCCCCACCCTTTGCTCTCTGCAGGTGGTAGAAGCGGCGGGGAGTGAAGTGGGGGAGGGGCAGTGGCGAGCAGATCAGTCAGGTCCGTTCTCGCTGCGGGGATAGAGCCAGCCGCAGCGAGCGGGAGAGCCAGCTCCCGAAACCCAAGAGGGGTGTGAGAAATAGGTTTTAATATTTGGCTTTCGCAAGGGCAATTACTGGGGACCTGGGGCCGATTGGATGGCTATGGTCTGTATTGGGAGAGAAAGGTGAGGCGCCAACATGTCTAAAGACTGGCCAGGTCAGAAGTGCGGGTTTTGTCTCAGACCTGATGGAGAGGGGTGGGAGCGTGCTGGGGAATATGCATGCTTGAATATGAATCTGTATGTTTGCCGCCTAGATCAGTTCCACTCGTGTTGTTCAGGTGCGCCTCTAGCACATTCGCTCTGCGCCCAGCGCTGTGTTGCCTTTATTCTATAATAAACTGGTTATACATTTCAGCAGGGAGCTCGTTTCTCACGATTTGGTGACCCGTACGTGATTACCCTGTCTGTAAGGGCTTTCGGGACCCTTCAGAAGGGGGGGCGCCCCCGCCGATTTCGGCGGCCCGGAAGGAAGACCCTGGAAGCCTCTCGGAGCACGGGTAAACGATCCAGCCAACATGATAAGATAAAGGCAAGGGAAGGAGCTCCCGGTTGCCGCGGCTGCCTGTAATTCTTGTGCACGAAGACCCGGGCAAGAAAAGGGCTGTAAGTACTGTCCGGTTGGGCGGGTATTGAGGTCGGTGAGAGTGTGTGTGTGTGTGTGTGTGTGAGACGTGGGCTGGACAGTCCGGACCCACGAAGCGAGTGCGGAGTCCTTCTAACTGCGTTTCCAATATCCCGCGAGGGACTTGGCCAGTGAAGGGACGAGGCGGTTGGTGACGGAAAGCGTGGACCTCGGGAAATGGGGCAAGGGTCAGGTGCAGACCAGCCCCGGGAAACATGGGAGCAACAAGGGTACCCAGGGATATACCCCCGGACAGTCCTCTGGGGTTACAGTTAGCGTATTGGAGGCACAATACGCAGGGTAAGGATAAAGCAAAAAAAGGATAATAGAGGAAAGCCTAGAGAGAGAAAAGTAGATTGCGGGAGATATCTTAAGGTTATTTTTTTTAATGTTAGGTCCAGGAGCTGAACGCAGGGTCAGCTGCGGGACGCCCTGGCCACCAGCTGGCAGCAGGGCTGGCCCGGGACAAGGCAGAACTGAGCCACAGCCTGGCACGGCTGGAGGAGGAACCGGGAGTGCGGCCGCAACCGTGGCCGCACCCGGCAGTTGCTACAGGAGTTGGATCGGCTCCGGGCGGGCCTGGAGCGGGGCCGCGGCTGCGACGCTGCGGAGGGCAGGCAGGGGCTGCGCGTAGAGCAGCCGGGGCTGCAAGGCCAGTATCCGTGTTTGCACCAGCACCTGCGGTAGTGTGGCGGGCGAGGCGCTGGCACAGACGCGGGCAAAGCAGGAGCTGTTGCAGGGAGAGCTACAGTGGCTGAGCCGTGCCCCCCAGGGACTGGCGAAGGATCAGGCCCAGGAGGTGGCCAGGCTCAGGTCGGAGAAGGAGGGTTACTCGTGTTCCCAAGGTTCCTAGAGGGAGTGTGGAGAGCGAGTTTTAGGGGCAAAGGGGGAAAGGTTTAAAGTCCCGGTAGCTAAGGATGTTAAATTGGAGACTGAAGCTAGAATTGGGCTAGGGTAGAGATAGTTCAATTGGACATAAGGGTAGTTCTGGAAAAACATTAAGGATGAGGCAGAGATTAACCCAGAAGTCTGGGCTAGTGAAGAAAATAGAGGGGGGTTAGGGGTAGATAACCTGTTGATCTTGGGAGAAAGGGCAGTTGGGGTTGGAAGGAGGGGGGAATGTGTCTCTTCAAGCCCCAAGGCAAGGATTGTTGGGATATTGGGGATTGTGGATAGTCAGTTGGGTTTTTTGCAGAAGAATTTGTGGGGGTGATGGATGGAGCTCAGTCAGGTGATACATAGGATCCAGGCCGTTCGGCGAGTTGTGCCTGGGTAGGGGTCCTGGCTACGGGGTCCCGGAATTTCCCTGTGCGTGGGGGTTCCGGGATTCTGGGTGGTAGTCAGGTGGTCTTCACAGCCCTGGAGAATTCGGGCTGTGAAGGGGTAGCGTTGTTTTTACGGTCTAGGGGCTGCGGAGACTGCTCGTCCGTAGGGATCGGGCGACCAGCGCTGCGTCCCGGTGTCCGGTGTCCCGGTGGTGAGGGACCCGGTCGGGAGTTTTTCGTAATCTGCGGTCCGGTTTCTAGAGGGGCCTGGGCCGTGGGGGCCCGCGTCGCGGTGGCATTCGCGGGTTTTACGTCCCGGTGTCCGGTGTCCCGGTGGTGAGGGACCCGGTCGGGAGTTTTTCGTATCCTGCGGTCAGTTCCGTGTGGGGCTTGAACTGCGGGGGCCCGTGGCGCGGTTACGCTCGCGGGTCTGACATCCCGGTTTCCAGGGGAGGGACCTCGGTTTGAGGGACCTGGTTCGGGAAGGTTTTTCTCCGTGGTTTCAGGCTTCCGCAGGAGGGCAGGGCCCTGGGCTGCGGCGTGTGAGGGTTTTTTTGCGGTTTGACTTTGCAAGGGATCGGCACAGTGAGGGGGGTCGGTCGTTCGCAGGGAGCGGCACCGGCGCTGCGGAAGAACGTAGCATTGGTATTGGGGTAGCCAGGCGATCCTGGTGGTTTGGTGTCTAGCGGCTCGGGGCCGGCGCTTCCAACTGCCGCCGCTCGGTTTTGATCCCCGGTCAGTGATTAGTGAGCGCGTTAGGGATCATATGACAGTATTGGGATGATGACGAGTTGAGAAAAGGAATATCAAAGGGAAAAAAAAAAAGGTTTCTCTTTTGATGATTGGATTTGCCAAATTCTAAAAAGTGGTTTAGTAGGGAAGAAGCTGAATATGCTGCTGTCTGGATTAGGGCTTCACGCCCTACCCCTGTTCCCATATTTACATTAACACGTGAGAATAAGGACAAAGACAAGGAAAAGGCAGACAGGCTGGCATGAGAATATGGGAGAGGCAGAATCGGGTGGGGGACACACCAGGAAATCAGAAGTGGCCTAATCAAGATCCTAAGTGGGACCATCAACAGCTTCAGGGGAGACAGAACATGGGAGACCTGAGAACATTAATAACACAAGGAATTAAAGAAGCTGTGCCCAGAAATTTTGATAAAGCCTCTGGCGAGCATTGGAGGAAGCCTCCTATGGAGTGGATGGTAGGATTAAAGAGAAGCTCACAGATATATTCTGGAATAGATCCCAATTCTGCAGCTGGGGTGATACTTCTTAGGACGCCGTTTGTTGCAAAATCATGGGCAGATATTAGAAAGAAATTGGAAAAGATCAAGGGTTGGCAAGACAGAGGTTTAGAGGAGTTACTACGTGAAGCTCAGAAGGTGTTTGTAAGGAGGGATGAAGAGAAGCAGAAGGACTGCTGGTAACTGCTGTGAGGCAAGGTCAGAAATAAGGCAGCTGCTCGGATTTCTGGGGCACTGTCGATTATGGATAGAGGGGTAAGAAAAGGTACATGAGGAATTAGCCTTCAATAATAATAATAATATAAAGTGGAGTCCAGATGAGTGATTGGATAACATAAAAAGAATGTTGATTGATGCCCTGTTTTAAATTTGCCCGACATGGACAAACCATTGGATCTTTTTGTAAGTACATCTAACCAAACAGCATCTGGGGTGTTGACCCAGGACTGGACTGGAAGTAAAAATCCTGTTGGGTATTGTTCCAAGTTATTAGATCCTGCAACTAGGTGATGAGCAGCGGCCTTCTTAGCAGAGGAGGCCCAGAAAGCAACTTTTAATTTTGTTCTTGTCTCAGATCCCACCTTGGGGATTCCCGATCTATAAAATTAAAGCTGGGGGTAAAGTGTTAAGAAACTTAAAGGAGGGTCACTAATTTCCCTCTGGGAAGGATGTGTTCTTGTTTTTGTTAACAACAGATACAGCTGTCCATACTGCAGAACAAGGGTGGACACATGTTTCGTGAGGGAAAGGGACCACTTCAGGAGTGTGCCTCTGAGCCTGACTGACTGCACAGGAAAAGCAAAACTTGCTTCAGCGTGAATTACGTAACACCTGGAACACCTCAGTCTGAAGGCTCTGGAGCTCGTGCGAATTCCATTGCAAGGAAACGTCAAGGAAAGCCCCCATTTCATTCTGTGTATAAAACATCCTGGGACTTGATGTCACTGGGGATGGGGAAAGTGTAAATGTTGTAAATGGTATTTGTTATCATCGGAGTATTTTATCCTGACTGAACTGGAAGGAGTCCAATCAAAATCTAAGACCATGTCCCCAGGTGTGGATAAAGTCTCCTCCAACATTGGTAATGGTAAAGAGGTTGAATTAGTAATCAGGCCTACTAAAGTGATGGTAAATTTTTCTGCTGCACTGTGATTTTCTGCTATATATTTTTGCTAGATTATAATGACTGTAAGCACAGGTGTGACAAAAGCTTGACAACTATTTCTTATGCGCTGAGAGTGTGTGTGGTTATAAAGGTATGCTATTGTAGTTACCTGTGAGTTCAAAAGCTTTAACTTCTTGAGTATCAAATGTAAATTGGCTTGTTGGAACATTGCTGGAATTGTTGTTTGGTATCAATAAGTTGCAACTAGATGGTTATAATTTGAAGTGATTAGGACAGAGGAGAGCACCAAAAACTCTGTTCAGCTAGGGGGACCACAGAGACTGCAATACAGACGGCTGAAAGGACCAGTGCATCCATCCACTGAACGGACTGTGGTGCCCCAAATGGAGTACTCATCATGAGATGAGTTCCAGTATCAGAACAGGAGTGGTAATGGTCCTTGCCTGAAAACATCACAAACTAGAAACAGGTCGGGGTTCGAAATTGGTACAGCCTCCCTGGACAAGGGAAAGGGACATGGTCCGAGCAGAGCATTGGTGGGGATTGAAGGAGGCAAGACCGGGTAGACCTCTGTAATTGCCACGAAGAAGATCTAGAACCATGGCCGTGGGCAGCAACCCCATAGGCCGTGTGAGTGGAGTTGCAAGTCAGACCGGACTCCTAATTCCCAGGATTAACCACTCGAGGGAGAAAGTTGTCACCCAGACGTTGGTATATATGCCACACCCATCCCTGTGTGTGGTACCTGGTAAAGTAAAAGAGGAAATATTTTCAGGCAAGGAACATCAGTTGTTATCCCATTCCTTTTACCAGGAAGTTGACATTGGAATCCTTTTGCTTCTTATAGAATTGTTCCCAAGCTAGGTTATTCTGGCTCAAGCCAAATGTAGTAGAAAGAAGGGGAGGGATTGTGAGAAATAGGTTTTAATATTTGGCTTTCGCAAGGGCAATTACTGGGGACCTGGGGCCGATTGGATGGCTATGGTCTGTATTGGGAGAGAAAGGTGAGGCGCCAACATGTCTAAAGACTGGCCAGGTCAGAAGTGCGGGTTTTGTCTCAGACCTGATGGAGAGGGGTGGGAGCGTGCTGGGGAATATGCATGCTTGAATATGAATCTGTATGTTTGCCGCCTAGATCAGTTCCACTCGTGCTGTTCAGGCGCGCCTCTAGCACATTCGCTCTGCGCCCAGCGCTGTGTTGCCTTTATTCTATAATAAACTGGTTATACATTTCAGCAGGGAGCTCGTTTCTCACATTCATCTACAGCTCTCCTCACTGCTACTTTTCTGCTACCAACTCTGATAAAATCCTGACCTCATCTCACTTCAATCCCTGTCACTATTGTCTACTCGTAGTATCTATTCTTAGGAATTGCAGTCATCTCCTATGGCATCTCAGGGCCCGGCCTGGCACTGGCAGCAGGGCACACTGCTACTCCTCACATTCCACTGGCACACATCAGAACCTGAGGAAACATCTGCCCAGCCTGGCCAGGCCCTCGCGTGTCCTCCTGGCCATGCGTGCCCTGAATCGCTGCCGAGGCCGGGCCTGCTTGCTGCTGGAGAAGCCCACTGTGCCAGCCTTGCCACCCCTCCCCACCCAATGAAGGACATCGTGGGCTGTGCTTGTTGTTGTCCAGCACCAGGAAGAACGTCAAGACCGGGCACAAAGTTCTCACGTGCCAAGGGCAGCAATGACTCCAGCAGCCCCTCGAGACACAACGGAGAGCAGAGGACCGGCTCTTCACAACCTCCCACCCAGGGAAGGGCTTTTCCTGGCCATGGAGAAGAAGATCGTGGGCTTGGCTGAGCTCATTGGGCAGCAGCCTGAGCCAGAGCCCAGCACAGCCTCTCCTGCTCCTCTCCCAAGCGCCCGGCAGAGGCTGGCAGAGCCCAGCTAGCCCTGGCTGGGCAGCACCATCCCTCCCACTTCATAGGGGAAATGAGGGCCCTGCACAGGGCTTCCCATGCTTTCAGCTGCACAGCCCGAGGATCAGCAGCCCCTGCTGGTGCCAGGAAGCTCCTTGCAGATGGCCCCACCCGGGCCTGAGCCTGCAGCATCCAGAGGCGGCGGCACGCAGCGGGGAGGGGCGACACGACCCCGAGGGATGGCTGGGGCAGGGACGGTGCCTGTGGGCATTGCTCTCCGCGGCCCTGGGCACTTTCTCAGGCACAGTTCCCCAGTGCCCAGCTCTGCCTGCTCCATCTCAGGATGAAGTCTCCCCAGGAGCCTTTCAGGCTCCACGATGTGCCCCCGTGCCATGTGTCACCCTCCAAACAATGGACTCCAGAGGGTTGCTTACCGTCCTCTCAAAGGGCAAAGAACTCAGGCCTCACGCCAGGGGCTTGGCTGCAGTCGGCAGCAACACTTTATTGTTTGCCCTTCAGTGGAGGAGTGGAGAAAGGGGAAAAGTCAAGTGAAGAGGGAAAAGAGACAGAGGTCTTTCGCCTGCTTCTGCAGTTCTCCCTCTCCCTCAGCCACATCTGTCCCCAGCATGATCACTCGTTCAGCTCCTCCTCCTTCGTGGTGGTGTTCTGGGCTCTGGCCTTCGGGGCTCTTTGCCCCTCTTCCCTTGTGGCCGGCACAGGTCGTACAGGAACTTCTGCAGGCAGATGGGAAAGGAGAGAGGCAGGGGTTAGGAAAGGCAGCCTGGCTCCCACCTTACACTAAGACGCTCCTGGCCATGCCCCTGGCCCCACCTGCCTCCACCCCACCCCACCCCACCCCCCATCAGCCCATCCTGCTGTGCAGGGCACCCTGCTGGGTGGTCACTTACACATAGCAGCAGAAACGGACTCAGTGTCCAGGCCAGGACAGCTCCCACTAGCAGGTAGAGCACGTACAAGACCTTTTGGACGTTGGTCATCCCAAACATGGTGACGCTGCCGACTGCCTGCTCCCTCTGAGCCTGCACCCCCTTTTATAGCCCCTCTGGCAGAGCCTGTGATGCTATGGGGTCGGGGGGCAGCTTGCAATCACAGTATCACAGTATCGCTAAGGTTGGAAGAGACCTCAAAGATCATCGAGTCTAAACTGTCACCCAAGACCTCATGACTAGACCATGGCACCAAGTGCCACATCCAATTCCCTCTTGAACACCTCCAGGGATGGTGACTCCACCACCTCCCTGGGCAGCCCATTCCAATGGCAAATGACTCTCTTGGTGAAGAACTTTCTCATCACCTCCAGCCTAAACTTCCCCTGGCTCAGCTTGACACTGTGGCCCCTTGTTCTGGTGCTGGTTGCTTGAGAGAAGAGGCCAACCCCTTCCTGGCTACAACCACCTTTCAGGTAGTTGTAGAGAGCAATGAGGTCGCCCCTGAGCCTCCTCTTCTCCAGGCTAAGCAACCCCAGCTCCCTCAGCCTCTCCTCACAGGGCTGTGCTCCAGACCCCTCCCCAGCTTTGTTGCCCTTCTCTGGACACGTTCAAGTGTCTCGATGTCCTTCTTAACCTGAGGGGCCCAGAACTGGACACAGGACTCAAGGTGTGGCTTAACCAAAGCAGAGTACAGGGGCACAATGACCTCCCTGCTCCTGCTGGCCACACTATTCCTAATGCAGGCACACTGCAGGCTCATGTTTAGGCAGCTGTCGATCAGCATCCCCAGGTCGCTCTCTGTTTGGCAGCTCTCCAGCCACTCTGACCCCAGCCTGTAGCTCTGCATGGGTTTGTCAGGCAGGATTTGCCCTTGGCAAAGCCATGCTGACTGCTCCCAATCACCTCTTCACTACTCTTCTGAGTCAGTAGTGCCTCCAGGAGGATCTGCTCCATGATCTTTCCAGGCACAGAGGTGAGACTGCCTGGCCTGGAGTTCCCTGGTTCCTCCTTCTTACCCTTTTTGCAGATGGGAGCAATGTTTCCCCTTTCCCAGCCTGTGGGGACTTCCCCAGTCTGCCATGACTTGGAATATAATAGAGAGGGGCTTAGCAACCTCCTCTGCCAGTTCTCTCAGCACCCGTGGGTGTATCCCGTCGGGTCCCATGGACTTGAACACTTTCAGGTTCTTCAGGTGATCACCAACCTGAGCTTCACTTATGATGGGCAGTTCTTCCTCCCCGTCCCTGGCATCGTCTGCCATGACACCAGGAGTGTGGCTGGAGGCCCTTGCAGTGAAGGCTGAGGTCAAGAAGTTACTGAGTACCTCAGCCTTCTCCACATCACTTGTGACCAATTCACCACTTTCCTTTCTGAGGGGGCCCACCCCTTCCCTACTCTTCTTCATGCCATTCATATACCTGTAGAAGTTCTTAGTGCTCCCTATAACCTCCCTGGCTAGATTCAATTCCAACTCTGCTTTGGCTTTCCTAACCAGGCCTCTTGCTGCTCGGGCAGCTTCCTTATCTCCCCCTGTTCCAGCTGTCCTTCCCTCTGCTTCCTGTAGAGTTTCTTTTTAAGTGATAGTGTGTCCAGCAGCTCCTTGTTCATCCAGGCAGGCCTCCTAGCCTTCTTCCCTGCTTTTCTCTGTGTTGGTATACATAGCTCCTGGACACAGAGGAGGTGGTCCTTGAACACTGACCAGCTGTCCTGGGTCCCTCTTCCCTCCAGGGCTTTGTCCCATGACACTGTGTCTAGCAGATCCCTGCAGCGATCGCAGTCTGCACGCCTAAAGTCTGGGGTCATAAGCTTAGAATAGGTCCTCCTGATAGCCCTGAGGAGATTAAATTCAAGTGCTTCATGGTCACTGCAGCCAAGGCAGTCTCTGAGCCTCACATTGGTTACCAGCCCTTCCCTGTTGGTGAGAACAAGGTCCAGCAGAGCACCTTTTCTTGTTGGTTCCTCTACCATTTGGAGGAGGAAGTTGTCTTCTACGCAGTCCAGGAACATCCTGGATTGCTGGTGCCTTGCTGTGTTGTCCCTCCAGCAGATGTCAGGGTGGTTGAAATCACCCATGAGGACCAGGGCCTGTGACCTGGAAGCCGCTTCTGTTTGCCTGTGGAGGGCCTCATCCGCTTGGTTCTGCTGGTCAGGTGGCCTGTAGGAGACCCCCACAGTAATATCTCCTTCCCCTCTCTTGCCTTTAATTCTAACCCATATACTCTCAACCATCTCATCATCCCTCCCCAGGGGGAGTTCTGCTGATTCCAGCTGGTTCTTGACATAGAGGGCAACACCTCCTCCTCTCCTTCCCTGCCTATCCTTCCTAAAAAGCTTGTACCCATCTATCCCTACATTCCAGTCATGGGAATCATCCCACCAAGTGTCAGCAATGCCCACTGTGCCATGGCCTCCCAGCAGCACGGTGGCCATTAATTCATCCTGTTTGTTGCCCCAGCTGGGTGCATTTGCATAGCAGCACTTCAGCTGGGCTGGCCCTGTCGTCCTCTTGTGCCAATTCCCCTTGGTTTCCACAGGGTGTCCTGGTGTGTCATCTGTGTCCTGCCTCAGGGCAGCAAGTTGAGAGCCCTTACCAGCTCTCCATCCCACTGCCTCTGGTGAGCTGCCCCTCTGCTTGTCACAGGCCTGCAGGACCTTCCCCCTTCAAATCTAGTTTAAAGCCCTGTCAATGAGCCCTGCCAATTCCTGCCCCAGGATCCTTTTCCCCCTCTGGGACAAGTGTGCCCCATTAGTTGTTTGCAGCTCTGGTGCCTTGTAAACCAAGCCATGATTGTAGAGCCCAAATCCCTGTCGATGGCACCGGCCCCGGAGCCATGAATTGACCTGTTGGCTCTTCCTCAGGGTTCCCTCATCCATCGCTGACATTAGAGGGATAGCAGAGAACACAACCTGAGCTCCTGATCCCTTTAGCAGGTGCCCCAAGGTTCTGAAATCTCTTTGAATTGATTGTGAGCCTCTTGTTGTTGCATCGTCACTACCCACCTGAAAGACCAGCAGTGGGGAGTAGTCTGGAGGACTCACGAGTTTGGGAATTTTGCCTACCATGTCCTTTACTTGGGCACCAGGGAGGCAGCAGATCTGCATACTGGGCCCTCTGCTCCCTTCAGTAGGGACTCTCCTATAACGATGACCCTACGAGGTTTCTTTTCCAGTCTAGTTTTGATAGCTGGCCTGAGGCAACCTGTCATTGGTGCAGCTTGGTTCTTGAGGGCTGGTACCCAGGGAACTTTGCAAATAATTTTCTTAAACAGGCTGAAGTTTGCCCTCCGGCAGTCCAAGGTGAAGCTTCTGCTGGTGCTCCTCCCTATCTGCCTGCATATTGAACACTTCACCATCTCATGCTCGCTGCACCCCAGGCAGCCTTCCACGGTGACGTCTCCCACCAGCCCTTCTCTGTTGGAGAGCAGCAGGTCAAGCAGAGCCTGACCCCTGGTAGGCTCACTTAACAGCTGCATCAGGAAGTTGTCCTCCATGCGCTCCAGGAATCTTCTGGACTGCCTCCTCTCTGCTGAATTAAGTTCCCAGCAGATATCTGGCAGGTTAAAGTCACCCACAAGGACAAGATCTGATGATCTTGAGACAGCCTCCAGTTGCTTATAGAATAATTCGTCTGCCTCCTCATCCTGGTTGGGTGGTCTGTAACAGACTCCAACCAGGACATCAACCCACAGGCTCTCAATCCCTTCATTTTACACCTCAAGTTCTGTGGCAATGCCAGCGACAAGCAGTGTGAGCAATCTGGCAGTGCAGGCTTAGAGCCGGACGTGGTGGTAGGCCATGCTCAGCATGAGTGCAAAAGTTGCTAGCAGTGTAGCAAAACAGTGCTGTGCCTGCAGCGCGTAACTAAAGCAGGACACTGGTAGCTACAAACACAGACAGTTATCTGGGAATAACAGGACACGCACCTGCATCAACAACCTCGCCTGTTAATAGTAGCCTGACCAATAATCTATAATAGTGTGAGGTGTGGTCACTCATGGGGAACCAATGAAGCTGTGCCAACGATGCTCCCCGAGTTTATATAAGTTGTAGAAGTTCCCTTAATACGCACTTTCCTTTCCTTTCCCTTCACTTCACTTCACTGTGCTATACTCACTATGCTGCACTGTAGCCGTACAATACTGGAACAATAAAGGAACTATACTAGATCATATTGGTCGTCCGTATCCACCTCAGTCACCATCACCAATAAAGTTCTGTGGCAGAGAGTGACTCCCTAATATACAGAGCCACCCCTCCTCCTCTTCTCCCTCGCCTGTCTCTCCTAAAGAGCCTGTAACCCCCCAGTGCAGCACTCCAATCGTGCGTGTCATCCCACCACGTCTCTGAGATGGCGACTATATCACAGTCACCCTGGTGGAGCAGGACTTCCAGCTCCTCCTGCTTATTGCCCATGCTGCCTGCATTGGTGTACATGCATTTCAGCTGGGCTCTCGACTTCTCTGTTGACCCTAATCTGTGCCCCACTCTTTCCTCTAGAGAGGGACTGATTTCCTCACCCACCCCCTTCAGACCTAGTTTAAAGCCCTCTTAATGAGCCCTGCCAACTCTAGCGCTAGGACTCTCTTACCTTTTCTAGATAATTGCACCCCATCAGGACCCAGCAGGTCGGGTGCACTAAAAGTTGCCCCATGATCGAAGAAACCAAAATTCTGCTGCTGGCACCATCCCCTGAGCCAATTGTTGATGGTGTGGGTTCTCCCGTTCCTCTCGGTGTACACCCCTGCCACTGAGGGAACTGAGCAGAACACCAGGGCCCATGCTGGGCCCCATGCTCTTTAACATCTTTATTGATGATCTGGATGAGGGCATTGAGTCCATCATCAGTAAATTTGCAGATGACACCAAGCTGGGGGCAGGAGTTGATCTGCTGGAGGGCAGAGAGGCTCTGCAGAGGGACCTGGACAGGCTGGACAGATGGGCAGAGGCCAAGGGCAGGAGATTGAACACATCCAAGTGCCAGGTTCTGCACATTGGCCACAACAACCCCAGGCAGTGCTACAGGCTGGGGTCAGAGTGGCTGGAGAGTGGCCAGGCAGAGAGGGACCTGGGGGTACTGGTTGATGGTAGGCTGAACATGAGCCTGCAGTGTGCCCAGGTGGCCAAGAAGGCCAATGGCATCCTGGTCTGCATCAGGAACAGTGTGGCCAGCAGGAGCAGGGAGGTCATTCTGCCCCTGTACACTGCACTGGTTAGGCCACACCTTGAGTCCTGTGTCCAGTTCTGGGCCCCTCAGTTTAGGAAGGAGGTTGACTTGCTGGAAGGTGTCCAGAGAAGGGCAACAAGGCTGGTGAGAGGCCTTGAGCACAAGCCCTGTGAGGAGAGGCTGAGGGAGCTGGGGTTGTTTAGCCTGGAGAAGAGGAGGCTCAGGGGCGGCCTCATTTCTCTCTCCAACTACCTGAAGGGTGGTTGTAGCCAGAAAGGGGTTGGCCTCTTCTCCCAGGCAGCCAGCACCAGAACAAGGGGACACAGTCTCAAGCTGTGCCAGGGGAAGTTTAGGCTCAATCTGAGGAGAAAGTTCTTCAACGAGAGAGTCATTCGCCATTGGAATGGGCTGCCTGGGGAGGTGGTGGAGTCACCATCCCTGGAGGTGTTCATGAGGGGATTGGACGTGGCACTTGGTGCCATGGTCTAGTCATGAGGTCTGTGGTGACAGGTTGGACTCGATGATCTTTGAGGTCTCTTCCAACCTTAGCGATACTGTGATACTGTGATACTGTGTCCAGAGAAGGGCAACAAAGCTGGTGAGGGGTTTGGAGCACAGCCCTGTGAGGAGAGGCTGAGGGAGCTGGGGTTGCTTAGCCTGGAGAGGAGGAGGCTCAGCGGTGACCTTATTGCTCTCTACAACTCCCTGAAGGGAGATTGTGGACAGGCGGAGGTTGGCCTCTTCTCCCAGGCAGCCAGCACCAGAACAAGAGGACACAGTCTCAGGCTGTGCCAGGGGAGGTTTAGACTGAATGTTAGGAAGAAGTTCTACACAGAGAGAGTGATTGCCCATTGGAATGGACTGCCCTGGGGAGGTGGTGGAGTCACCATCATTGGAGGTGTTCAGGAGGAGACTTGCTGGGGTGCTTGGTGCCATGATCTAGTTGTATAGGTGGGTTGGATTGGTTGATAGGTTGGACACGATGATCTTGAAGGTCTCTTCCAACCTGGTGTATTGTATTGTATTGTATTGTATTGTATTGTATTGTACCACTTGAGCTCCTGCCCCATCAATCAATTGTCCAAGGGCCTTGAACTCCTTTTTAATCGGCCTGGTGCCCTTCTTGTCAATTTTGTCACTCCCATCTTGTATTACCAGCAGAGGGTAATAGTCAGAGGGGTGGATTAACTTTGGGAGTCTCCTTGCAATGTCCCTAACCCGTGCCCCGGGTAGGGAGCAGACCTCCCTGTGGGATGGGTCAGGACGACATATGGGTCCCTCAGTACCCCCCAGGAGAGAGTCCCCAACGACTATAACCCTTCTCCTTTTCTTTGTGGAGCTGGTTGTTATAGTTGGTGGGGACCGCTTGGCCTTAGGCTCCCACCCAGATGGCTGCTCCTCAGCCCTCTCATCCCCACTGCCCTCGGCCTGCAGGGCCTCGTACTTATTATGCAAGGGCAGCAGAGGAGGAGGAGAGGGCCAGGAAGGATTTCCCTTGCCACCCCTGGCAGGGACCTCTCTCCATCCCTCCCCGTTTCCAGGCACCCTTCCCTCAGCAGGGGAGATCTGCAGAGCCTTCTCCCACATATCTAACTCCTTTTCGCTATCCCTTATTGACCTGAGCCTAGAAACCTCCTCCTCCAGCTCGGCCACTTCCTCCTCCAGCTCGGCCACTTCGTCCTTCAGCTCGGCCACCAGGCTAAGGAGAAAGTTCACCTGGTCACACCTGACACAGCTGTTCCCTCCTTCCCCCTCTATTCCAAGTGCCAGGCTCAGGCACTCACTGCAGCTGGCAGCCTGGACTCCTGCATGCTGCTGCAGCAAGTCTATCTGGGTAGATGCTGTTTTTCTACCCTTTGTCCGAGTGACAACCATGGTTGAACAGTCGAGTGAAAAAAGAAATATTTTTAATTTTTATTTTTTATTTTTTTAAATTTTAAAATTTTTAATTTCTTTTTTAAATTTTTGGGGGGGGGGCAGCAGGAAGGCTCTCAAACCAAAGTGGCGACGCGCGCACAGCCCGGGCGGGATTGAAACCTCCCGCGGCTGACGTCACGCTCCCGTTCCCGAGCGGGCTCGCGACAGCACGATCCTGCCGGACCTCCCTGCTCACCCCGAGTCTTCCCGACCCGCAAAGCCCCGAAAGGAAAGAGAAGCCCAAGCAGAAAGCTCACGATCCAAGCAGGGCGGTCCCCATCGCCGGCTCGGCTCGCAAACCAAACCGGCACCAATGGGATGTCATGGGGCAGGCACAACATGGTGATGCCTGGCACCACCCAGGCCCTTCCCTGGCCTGGACAGACAGATGGGAGGGCATCACCTCTCGCTCATGAGATTGCTTTGGGTCCACCTCTTGTTCATAAGGCTGGCTTGGGCCCACCATGGGGCTGGCTGGAGTCCACTTCTCCTTCATGGAAGTCTCTGTAGATGAGGAAAACCACAGGCACTTCCCTTCCTACACTCACAAATGTAGTGGCCCTTGTCGAGGCTAAATCTCTCGCTCTGGGATGTATCAAAAAATCCCCCCCTCTGCCCCCTTTCTCTCAGAAGCCTTCTCTCGAAGCACAAGCCTGACTACAAAGACTAAACATCATTCTCTACTATGCTTATTCTAAACTCTTGACTTATGCTAATACTAGATCCTAAATCCTAAATCCTACAACCTATGAGCTCACAACAACTTATTCTCTTTAGATATAGTTCAACAAACCTGCTTACAATTCTCTAATCACAAACTTGTAATTCTTCATCTACAGCTATCCTCACTGCTATTTTACTCTTACCAACTCTTATAAAATCCTTACTTATCTTACTTTATCTCACTTCAATCCCTATCACTATTGTCTACTCTTCTTATCAATTCTTATTAATTGCTGTCATCTTATATTGCATCTCAGGGCCTGGCCTGGCCCTGGCAGCAGGGCACACTGCTACTCCTCATAGTCCACGGATATGCAGCAGCAGAAGGCCGTGCGGAAACATCTGCCCAGCCTGGCCAGGCCCTTGCGCATCCTCCTGGCCATGCGTGCCCTGAATCGCTGCCGAGGCCGGGCCTGGTTGGTGCTCCTTTCAGGGTGCCCAGAGGCCTCTGCTGGGGCCTGGTTGGTGCTGCTTTCATAGTCCTCAGAGGCCTCTGACAGGGCTTCGCTGCTGACAGTTTCATCGTACCCAGAGGTCTCTGACAGGGCTTCGCTGTTGGTTTCATCCTCCTCAGGGATCGCTGGCAGGACTTCAAGTCTGCTGCTGCCTTGAGAACACCCAACAAGCCTCTGATACATGTGCAGGTACTTCATGCTGCGGTAATACCTAAAGGTCTGTGAGCTGTAGTCCCAGACCACCGCACGCTGCAGCTCATCCACATCCTCCTCCATCAGGGAGTTGTCATTTCTGCTCATATGCCTGGGGAGCTGTTGGGCAGGTCCTTGTGGTGCAGCTCTTTGCTTCATGAAGCCTGGAGAAGCTGTGGCCTTCTCCCGTGCTGGCACAGCAGAGAGAGGCTTTTTCTTTAGGGATGCCAGCTTCAAAGCACTCGCTGCCATTTCTGCAAGGAATTCTCTCCCCCTGTCCTTGCCAGTCAAGGCCCTCTTCCTGATCACTGGCCCTTGCAGTTTTCCCTGCACATGTGCAGGCTTGGTGCCTGTGGGACCTGTTGGAGGGGGAGATGATGCTTAGATGATCATGGGGAACACCTTGCCACTCTGCTTCCTTCAGTGCCAGGGGCCTGATTGCCTGCCCTCTGTCCTTCTCCCTCTCCCTCTGCCCTCCTCCACTCCTTGACTTACTGTCAGCATGAGGGACATTCAGCTCCTGCTGCTTTCTGGTGTTCTTCTTCTTCGCTTTGGCCTTCAGGGGCTCTTTGCCCCTATTGGGTTCTGTCCAGCACAGCCTGCATCGAAGCATCTGCCACAGGTTGCACAGGAACTCCTGCAGGCAGATGGGAAAGGAGAGAGGCAGGGATTAGGAAAGGCAGCCTGGCTCCCACCTTACACTAAGACACTCCTGGCCATGCCCCTGCCCCCCCCGACTTCTCCTCCACCCTCCCCCATCCCACCCCCATCACCCCGTCCTGCTGTGCAGGGCACCATGCTGGGTGCAGTGGTCACTTACACATAGCAGTAAGATCGGACCCAGTGTCAACATCAGTGGAACTTCCACCAATATGTACATTATTAGGACGTAGAAGTACATCACTTTGAGGGGATGCATGGTGAGGGTGGAGTCACACTCTCCAGAGTGCTCGCAACGCTGCCTTGGCCCCAGCACAGCTCCGCTCTGCGGTGCCCAGGAACAGGATCCCAACGCTGCTCGGATCTGGCAGGGGCTAAGGCTGCAGAGTGCCCACAATGCGCTGCCGCTGCCGACTGCCTGCTCCCTCTCAGCCTGCACCCCCTTTTATAGCCCCTCTGGCAGAGGTCCCCCACTGTGATGTCATCGTCTTGGGGGTGCATCTTCTATTGTGATGTAATCTGGGAGGGCAGCTTCCAGTCTGATGTCATGGGGCAGGAAGTTTCCATGGTGATGCCTGGCCCCACCCAGGCCTTCTCTGGCCTCTACAGGCAGATGGGAGGGGCCCAGGAGGGTACATGGTGGTGGAAGTTCCACTGATGTTGACACTGGGTCTGATCTTACTGCTATGTGTAAGTGACCACTGCACCCAGCATGGTGCCCTGCACAGCAGGATGGGGTGATGGGGGAGGGTGGAGGAGAAGTCAGGTGGGGGGCAGGGGCATGGCCAGGAGTGTCTTAGTGTAAGGTGGGAGCCAGGCTGCCTTTCCTAACCCCTGCCTCTCTCCTTTCCCATCTGCCTGCAGGAGTTCCTGTGCGACCTGTGGCAGATGAGTCGATGCAGGCTGTGCTGGGCAGAACCCAATAGGGGCAAAGAGCCCCTGAAGGCCAAAGCGAAGAAGAAGAACACCAGAAAGCAGCAGGAGCTGAATGTCCCTCATGCTGACAGTAAGTCAAGGAGTGGAGGAGGGCAGAGGGAGAGGGAGAAGGGCAGAGGGCAGGCAATCAGGCCCCTGGCACTGAAGGAAGCAGAGTGGCAAGGTGTTCCCCATGATCATCTAAGCATCATCTCCCCCTCCAACAGGTCCCACGGGCACCGAGCCTGCACATGTGCAGGGAAAACTGCAAGGGCCAGTGATCAGGAAGAGGGCCTTGACTGGCAAGGACAGGGGGAGAGAATTCCTTGCAGAAATGGCAGCGAGTGCTTTGAAGCTGGCATCCCTAAAGAAAAAGCCTCTCTCTGCTGTGCCAGCACGGGAGAAGGCCACAGCTTCTCCAGGCTTCATGAAGCAAAGAGCTGCACCACAAGGACCTGCCCAACAGCTCCGGAGGCATATGAGCAGAAATGACAACTCCCTGATGGAGGAGGATGTGGATGAGCTGCAGCATGCCGTGGCCTGGGACTACAGCTCACAGACCGTTAGGTATTACTGCAGCATGAAGTACCTGCACATGTATCAGAGGCTTGTTGGGTGTTCTCAAGGCAGCAGCAGACTTGAAGTCCTGCCAGCGATCCCTGAGGAGGATGAAACCAACAGCGAAGCCCTGTCAGAGACCTCTGGGTACGATGAAACTGTCAGCAGCGAAGCCCTGTCAGAGACCTCTGGGTACGATGAAACTGTCAGCAGCGAAGCCCTGTCAGAGGCCTCTGAGGACTATGAAAGCAGCACCAACCAGGCCCCAGCAGAGGCCTCTGGGCACCCTGAAAGGAGCACCAACCAGGCCCGCCTCGGCAGCGATTCAGGGCACGCATGGCCAGGAGGATGCGCAAGGGCCTGGCCAGGCTGGGCAGATGTTTCCGCACGGCCTTCTGCTGCTGCATATCCGTGGACTATGAGGAGTAGCAGTGTGCCCTGCTGCCAGGGCCAGGCCAGGCCCTGAGATGCAATATAAGATGACAGCAATTAATAAGAATTGATAAGAAGAGTAGACAATAGTGATAGGGATTGAAGTAAGATAAAGTAAGATAAGTAAGATTTTATAAGAGTTGGTAAGAGTAAAATAGCAGTGAGGATAGCTGTAGATGAAGAATTACAAGTTTGTGATTAGGGCATTGTAAGCAGAATAGGTTTGTTGAACTATATCTAAACAGAGTAAGTTGTTGTGAGCTCATAGGTTGTAGGATTTAGGATCTCGTATTAGCATAAGTCAAGAGTTTAGAATAACCATAGGACAGGATGCTGTTTAGTCTTTGTAGTCAGGCTTGTGCTTCGAGAGAAGGCTTCTGAAAGAAAGGGGGCAGAGGGGGGGATTTTCTGAGACAGCCCCGAGCGAGAGATTTAGCCTCGACAAGGGCCACTACATTTGTGAGTGTAGGAAGGGAAGCGCCTGTGCTTTTCCTCATCTACAGAGACTGCCATGAAGGAGAAGTGGACTCCAGCCAGAACCAGCAAGGGGCAAAGAGCCCCTGGAGGCCAAAGCCAGGAAGAACAGCACAAGGAAGCAGGAGCTGAATGTCCCTCATGCTGACAGTAAGTCAAGGAGTGGAGGAGGGCAGAGGGAGAGGGAGAAGGACAGAAGGCAGACAATCAGGCCCCTGGCACTGAAGGAAGCAGAGTGGCAAGGTGTTCCCCATGATCATCTAAGCATCATCTCCCCCTCCAACAGATCCCACAGGCACCGAGCCTGCATGTGTGCAGGGAAAACTGCAAGGGCCAGAGATCAGGAAGAGGGCCTTGACTGGCAAGGACAGGGAGAGAGATGTCCTTGCAGAAATGGCAGCGAGTGCTTTGAAGCTGGCAGCCCAGCAGAAAAAGCCTCTCTCTGCTGTGCCAGCACGGGAGAAGGCCACAGCTTCTCCAGGCTTCATGAAGCAAAGAGCTGCACCACAAGGACCTGCCCAACAGCTCCCCGGGCATATGAGCCTAAATGACAACTCCCTGATGGAGGAGGATGTGGATGAGCTGCAGCATGCCGTGGCCTGGGACTACAGCTCACAGACCTTTAGGTATTACCACAGCGTGAAGTCCCTGGGCACGAGAGAGAGGCTTGTTGAGTGTTCTCAAGGCAGCAGCAGCCAAGCCCCAGCAGAGACCTCTGGACTGAATGAAAGCAGCAGCAGTGAAGCCTTGTCACAGACCTCCAGTGACTATGAAACCATCATCAGCAAAGGCCTGTCAGGGAC
>CM037644.1:1194951-1200515 GCA_015227895.2 Colaptes auratus
AGGAAGAAAGAAAGAAAGAAAAAGAAAGAAAGAAAGAAAGAAAGAAAGAAGAAAGAAAGAAGAAAGAAAGAAGAAAGAAAAGAAAGAAAGGAAGGAAGAAAAGAAAGAGAAAGGAAGGAAGAAAGAAAGAAAAAGAAAGAAAGAGAAAGGAAAGAAAGAAAGAAAGGAAAGAAAGAAGGGAAGAAAGAGAAAGTGAAGCCCCAAGCCACGCAGCAGAACTACTTGGGGGAGTTAAAGGGTCAACTTCAGTGTTTATGGAAACAAACCCCCTGCAGATGTGGAGAGTTTCTAAAGCTATAGAATCACAGAATCGTAGAACTGTTGAGGCTGGAAGAGGCCTTTGAGGTCACCAAGACCTAGCTCACCCAGAGCTCCCAGTCCACCACTGTTGCTGAGCCACCCCCGCTGAACCACAGCCCTCAGCACCACATCCAGGCAGCTTTGAAACAGCTCCAGGGAGGGGGACTCCAGCACCTGTTCCAATGCCTGTTCCAGTGCCTGAGAACCCTTGCTGGGTAGGATTTTTTCCTCATATCCAACCTCAACCTCCCCTGGCAAAACTTGAGGCCGTTTTCTCCTGTCCTGTCACTCGTTGCACATGAGCAGAGACCAGCCCTGCCACCAACTCCTCTCAGGGAGCTGTGGAGAGCGATGAGGTCTTCCCTCAGCCTCCTCTTCTCCAGACTGAACACCCCCAGCTCCCTCAGCTGCTCCTCCCCAGCCCTGTTCTCCAGACCCTTCCCCAGTTTGGTTGCCCTTCTCTGGACCTGCTCCAGCCCCTCCATGTCCTTCTTGGAGAGAGGGAGCCAAAACTGACTCCAGTGTTCAAGGCTGTGTCTCTGGTGGTGGGGACAGGTGGCAAGGCAGGCACAGTGGGCACCTCCAGAGTCCCCAGGCCTGCAGAATGTGGGCACCACCAGCTGCCATCACTGATTTCCAGAGGGACACTGCAGTGCCTCCTGGGCCCCTCCCATCTGCCTGTAGAGGCCAGAGAAGGCCTGGGTGGGGCCAGGCATCACCATGGAAACTTCCTGCCCCATGACATCAGACTGGAAGCTGCCCTCCCAGATTACATCACAATAGAAGATGCACCCCCAAGACGATGACATCACAGTGGGGGACCTCTGCCAGAGGGGCTATAAAAGGGGTGCAGGCTGAGAGGGAGCAGGCAGTCGGCAGCGGCAGCGCATTGTGGGCACTCTGCAGCCTTAGCCCCTGCCAGATCCGAGCAGCGTTGGGATCCTGTTCCTGGGCACCGCAGAGCGGAGCTGTGCTGGTGCCAAGGCAGCATTGCGAGCACTCTGGAGAGTGTGACTCCACCCTCACCGTGCATCCCCTCACAGCGATGTACTTCTACGTCCTAATATTGTACATGGTGGTGGAAGTTCCACTGATGTTGACACTGGGTCTGATCTTACTGCTATGTGTAAGTGACCACTGCACCCAGCATGGTGCCCTGCACAGCAGGACGGGGTGATGGGGGTGGGATGGGGGAGGGTGGAGGAGAAGTCGGGGGGGGCAGGGGCATGGCCAGGAGTGTCTTAGTGTAAGGTGGGAGCCAGGCTGCCTTTCCTAATCCCTGCCTCTCTCCTTTCCCATCTGCCTGCAGGAGTTCCTGTGTGACCTGTGGCAGATGAGTCGATGCAGGCTGTGCTGGGCAGAACCCAATAGGGGCAAAGAGCCCCTGAAGGCCAAAGCAAAGAAGAAGAACACCAGAAAGCAGCAGGAGCTGAATGTCCCTCATGCTGACAGTAAGTCAAGGAGTGGAGGAGGGCAGAGGGAGAGGGAGAAGGGCAGAGGGCAGGCAATCAGGCCCCTGGCACTGAAGGAAGCAGAGTGGCAAGGTGTTCCCCATGATCATCTAAGCATCATCTCCCCCTCCAACAGGTCCCACGGGCACCGAGCCTGCACATGTGCAGGGAAAACTGCAAGGGCCAGTGATCAGGAAGAGGGCCTTGACTGGCAAGGACAGGGGGAGAGAATTCCTTGCAGAAATGGCAGCGAGTGCTTTGAAGCTGGCATCCCTAAAGAAAAAGCCTCTCTCTGCTGTGCCAGCACGGGAGAAGGCCACAGCTTCTCCAGGCTTCATGAAGCAAAGAGCTGCACCACAAGGACCTGCCCAACAGCTCCGGAGGCATATGAGCAGAAATGACAACTCCCTGATGGAGGAGGATGTGGATGAGCTGCAGCATGCCGTGGCCTGGGACTACAGCTCACAGACCGTTAGGTATTACTGCAGCATGAAGTACCTGCACATGTATCAGAGGCTTGTTGGGTGTTCTCAAGGCAGCAGCAGACTTGAAGTCCTGCCAGCGATCCCTGAGGAGGATGAAACCAACAGCGAAGCCCTGTCAGAGACCTCTGGGTACGATGAAACTGTCAGCAGCGAAGCCCTGTCAGAGACCTCTGGGTACGATGAAACTGTCAGCAGCGAAGCCCTGTCAGAGGCCTCTGAGGACTATGAAAGCAGCACCAACCAGGCCCCAGCAGAGGCCTCTGGGCACCCTGAAAGGAGCACCAACCAGGCCCGGCCTCGGCAGCGATTCAGGGCACGCATGGCCAGGAGGATGCGCAAGGGCCTGGCCAGGCTGGGCAGATGTTTCCGCACGGCCTTCTGCTGCTGCATATCCGTGGACTATGAGGAGTAGCAGTGTGCCCTGCTGCCAGGGCCAGGCCAGGCCCTGAGATGCAATATAAGATGACAGCAATTAATAAGAATTGATAAGAAGAGTAGACAATAGTGATAGGGATTGAAGTAAGATAAAGTAAGATAAGTAAGGATTTTATAAGAGTTGGTAAGAGTAAAATAGCAGTGAGGATAGCTGTAGATGAAGAATTACAAGTTTGTGATTAGGGCATTGTAAGCAGAATAGGTTTGTTGAACTATATCTAAACAGAGTAAGTTGTTGTGAGCTCATAGGTTGTAGGATTTAGGATCTCGTATTAGCATAAGTCAAGAGTTTAGAATAACCATAGGACAGGATGCTGTTTAGTCTTTGTAGTCAGGCTTGTGCTTCGAGAGAAGGCTTCTGAAAGAAAGGGGGCAGAGGGGGGGATTTTCTGAGACAGCCCCGAGCGAGAGATTTAGCCTCGACAAGGGCCACTACATTTGTGAGTGTAGGAAGGGAAGCGCCTGTGCTTTTCCTCATCTACAGAGACTGCCATGAAGGAGAAGTGGACTCCAGCCAGAACCAGCAAGGGGCAAAGAGCCCCTGGAGGCCAAAGCCAGGAAGAACAGCACAAGGAAGCAGGAGCTGAATGTCCCTCATGCTGACAGTAAGTCAAGGAGTGGAGGAGGGCAGAGGGAGAGGGAGAAGGACAGAAGGCAGACAATCAGGCCCCTGGCACTGAAGGAAGCAGAGTGGCAAGGTGTTCCCCATGATCATCTAAGCATCATCTCCCCCTCCAACAGATCCCACAGGCACCGAGCCTGCATGTGTGCAGGGAAAACTGCAAGGGCCAGAGATCAGGAAGAGGGCCTTGACTGGCAAGGACAGGGAGAGAGATGTCCTTGCAGAAATGGCAGCGAGTGCTTTGAAGCTGGCAGCCCAGCAGAAAAAGCCTCTCTCTGCTGTGCCAGCACGGGAGAAGGCCACAGCTTCTCCAGGCTTCATGAAGCAAAGAGCTGCACCACAAGGACCTGCCCAACAGCTCCCCGGGCATATGAGCCTAAATGACAACTCCCTGATGGAGGAGGATGTGGATGAGCTGCAGCATGCCGTGGCCTGGGACTACAGCTCACAGACCTTTAGGTATTACCACAGCGTGAAGTCCCTGGGCACGAGAGAGAGGCTTGTTGAGTGTTCTCAAGGCAGCAGCAGCCAAGCCCCAGCAGAGACCTCTGGACTGAATGAAAGCAGCAGCAGTGAAGCCTTGTCACAGACCTCCAGTGACTATGAAACCATCATCAGCAAAGGCCTGTCAGGGACCTCTGGGGACTGAATGAAAGCAGCAGCAGCGAAGCCCTGTTAGAGGCGTCAGTGCGCCATGAAAGCAGCAGAAGTGAAAGAAGGAAAGAAGGACAGAAGGCCTCTGGCACCCTGACACGCAGCACCAACCCGGCCGGCTCCGGCGTGCAGCGATTCAGGCACGCATGGCCAGGAGGATTCGCAAGGGCCTGGCCAGGCTGGGCAGATGTTTCCCAGACGGCCTTCTGCTGCTGCATATCCGTGGACTATGAGGAGTAGCATGTGCCCTGCTGCCAGGGCCAGGCCAGGCCCTGAGATGCAATATAAGATGACAGCAATTAATAAGAATTGATAAGAAGAGTAGACAATAGTGATAGGGATTGAAGTAAGATAAAGTAAGATAAGTAAGGATTTTATAAGATTGGTAAGAGTAAAATAGCAGTGAGGATAGCTGTAGATGAAGAATTACAAGTTTGTGATTAGGCATTGTAAGCAGAATAGGTTTGTTGAACTATATCTACAGAGTAAGTTGTTGTGAGCTCATAGGTTGTAGGATTTAGGATCTCGTATTAGCATAAGTCAAGAGTTTAGAATAACCATAGGACAGGATGCTGTTTAGTCTTTGTAGTCAGGCTTGTGCTTCGAGAGAAGGCTTCTGAAAGAAAGGGGGCAGAGGGGGGGATTTTCTGAGACAGCCCCGAGCGAGAGATTTAGCCTCGACAAGGGCCACTACATTTGTGAGTGTAGGAAGGGAAGCGCCTGTGCTTTTCCTCATCTACAGAGACTGCCATGAAGGAGAAGTGGACTCCAGCCAGAACCAGCAAGGGGCAAAGAGCCCTGAGGCCAAAGCCAGGAAGAACAGCACAAGGAAGCAGGAGCTGAATGTCCCTCATGCTGACAGTAAGTCAAGGAGTGGAGGAGGGCAGAGGGAGAGGGAGAAGGACAGAAGGCAGACAATCAGGCCCCTGGCACTGAGGAAGCAGAGTGGCAAGGTGTTCCCCATGATCATCTAGCATCATCTCCCCCTCCAACAGATCCCACAGGCACCGAGCCTGCATGTGTGCAGGGAAAACTGCAAGGGCCAGAGATCGGAAGAGGGCCTTGACTGGCAAGGACAGGGAGAGGATGTCCTTGCAGAAATGGCAGCGAGTGCTTTGAAGCTGGCAGCCCAGCAGAAAAAGCCTCTCTCTGCTGTGCCAGCACGGGAGAAGGCCACAGCTTCTCCAGGCTTCATGAAGCAAAGAGCTGCACCACAAGGACCTGCCCAACAGCTCCCCGGGCATATGAGCCTAAATGACAACTCCCTGATGGAGGAGGATGTGGATGAGCTGCAGCATGCCGTGGCCTGGGACTACAGCTCACAGACCTTTAGGTATTACCACAGCGTGAAGTCCCTGGGCACGAGAGAGAGGCTTGTTGAGTGTTTCTCAAGGCAGCAGCAGCCAAGCCCCAGCAGAGACCTCTGGACTGAATGAAAGCAGCAGCAGTGAAGCCTTGTCACAGACCTCCAGTGACTATGAACCATCATCAGCAAAGGCCTGTCAGGGACCTCTGGGGACTGAATGAAAGCAGCAGCAGCGAAGCCCTGTTAGAGGCGTCAGTGCGCCATGAAAGCAGCAGAAGTGAAAGAAGGAAAGAAGGACAGAAGGAAAGAAG